>PVLD010006895.1:0-96181 GCA_004027595.1 Dinomys branickii | reverse complement strand
AAAGCCAGGAGTCAAGCCAAACTTGATTTCTCCAGCATCAGCTGTGGGAGGTGGGGAGAAAAGTTGCAAACTCTAGTTCTTTCAGTGACTCAAACTTTCCACCACAAAGGGCTGGCGGGAGGTCACCCTGACTCCTCTGACTCCGATGGGCTGGGGAGGACCTGCCCTGTGCCTCACCGGCTGGACTTAAATTCTAAAGCCCAGACCACCCAGCCTGTCAGGAACCCAGCGCTCCCCAAGTGTGCCCTAGACTTGCTGACTTGGACTGTCTTGGTCCACCACCTGCACGACTTTTGAAAACTCTGAAGGCTAGGGGACATCTGAGCCCCAAGGCCCCTCCTGTCAGCACATTCTGTTCCTCCAACTCATTCCTCCAGTGATTCGTTCAGAGACAGACATGTGGCTCAAGTCTGGCCAATGAGAGAAGAGGGATTCAAACTCAGAGAAGGGTTAAGGGTGGGTTGGGAACTACAGCCTAAACCAAGTGTGATGTCTTTGTTTCCTGTTGTCAGAGATTGTTTATGAATGTATAAGCAGGGCCAGATGAAATACAGGATGCCCAGTTAACTTTGAACTTCAGACACATGATAAATACTATTTTAGTATCAGCATGTCCCAATTTAAATTTGAGATGTTCTACATGTTTATTGCTAATATGACAACTATATATATATGTATATATACATATATATATATATATATATATATATATGGTTGGAATAACTAATGAGCAATGTGTGATACCGAGCTGACCTGAGCCAGTGTGGGGCTGGGTGTGGAGGGCCCACCTGAGGACTGTTGCCAACAGCATAAAAGGAGAACAACAGGGGATATGCGGTGCTGTTGATTCTCCTGAGAATTGTGCTGGTTTTCCTGGTATGAACTCAGCGGTTCTCATTGTCAGAGAAACTCGGATCCTTGCAGTTGCTGAGGACAGCTGTGGTACTTTACAGGGCAGCAGAGCTGTGGGCCAGACCTGCTGTAAGATGAAGCTATGGCTCTGAGGCTGGGGCACTGGAAAGTGTTGGTTTGTGTTTCTAAGTCAAATAAAAAAAAAATGAGAGTAGCTGGGTGTAGTGCACACCTGTAATCCTAGCTTTCTGGGAGGCTGAGGCAGATTTGCAAATTTGAGCCCAGCCTGGGCAACTTAGTGACTTAGTGAGATCCTGTCTCAAAATAAAAAATATCTGGGGATGTAGCTTGGTGCAAAGACCCTGGGTTCCATTTCCAATACCACAAAACAAACAAACAAACAAAAAACCACGATGAAAACCACCACCAACAACAAAAGATCAGTGAGTTGGAAGAATGTGAGGCAGAGCGGTCTCTGGGTAGAATTTCCTGCTTCTGGAATGACACTAAGAACGGGCAATGTCTGTCCTTTGACCGGAGGCTGCCACCTTGCCTGAGGAGAGAAAGTCACCCCAGATCAAAGGTGCGTGGATGTGGAGCCCCAGGAGGTTTCCTCCACACTGTTTGCCCCTGGACAGTATAGAAGGAAAATGAAGAAGGAAGGCTCATTTCTGCTGCTTTGGGGGAGCTTCAGTCTCCACCTTCGCCTTGGAGGTCGTCTCCTGGCTTCCGGTGCGGACCTTCGGTCTTCCGGTGAAGATCTCTGGGCCTCCTGTTACAGACTCGCACCGGATACTACAGTGAGCTCCTTCAACTGGATGCTTTGACATCCAGCGCTCAGGCAGACCCTCCGCACTCTTCCACACCTGTCTCTCGGTGGCATCGTAAGCCAGTCTTGCAAGTTCTTATATATTTGTATATCTTGCCTTAAACCTGTTTCTCTAGTAAGCACTGATAGATACAACATGTTATTAACATTTTAGGAGAAGTCATACTTTTTTTTTTAAAGACCAAAACAAAAAAACAAACTATGCCCAAGTCCAAGCCTACCTCTTCAGCCAGTCTAGGGGTAAATGTCACACCCACCCTCACCCCAAGCTGCCACCCTCGCCCTCAAGCTGCATATGCCAAGACAAAATGAATACTTTTCTCAGCCTGGGACAGCTGTCTTGATGCAGGACAAGCAGCAGGCTGGGGATTTCTTTCAATCTTAATGAGTGGCTTTAAGTGCTCCCCCCATGGCTGTGTAAGGAGAGATAGGAAGGAGTCCCTTTGACTATTTACAGCAGCGTGAACAATTCTGGGGAGAGAGCAGACCTGGGGGTGCCCTCCAGGGAAAGGCTGTCATCCCCAGAGACCTGGCTCCAGAGCAGCCAGGACACTGTGGAACAGAGAATGAGACAGAGGGGAGAGGGCGGGGTCCCCATATACACCAGCAACAGTCCTCAGAGGGCACGTAGGTGGTTCAGCGCCCCTGGGTTGCTTTTTGTGTGTGTGGGGACCCTAGATGAGATTTTTCCTTAGGAGAAAAGATTTGGGGAAGGGAGGAAAGGAAGGGATGGGAAAGCTGCCAGAAACAAATGAAATACAGAATTCCCAGGGAAATTTGAACTCCAGATAAATAACAAAGTAATATTTCAGTATAACTGTGCCCGTGCAATATATGGTACGTATTTATACAAAAAAATTACTCTTTGTTCAACTGAAGTACAATTTTTGTGTGTGTGTGTAATGTTTGACAGATCTGGTATGTATGTGTTCAGTGGCAAAAATTGTTTTGAAAACCACTGTATCACTATACATCACTCCCCTTCAGGCTTCGGCTTTATGAGGTCTCCTGCCCCCAGGCTGGACCCTTTCCATGGTTTTCTGTTCCCCGTGAAGGAAACATGATCAATCGTGGTGGCTCGGCAGTTGCATTTCACTGAAAAAAGAGTGGCTTGGGCTGGGTGGGGCTGCGTCACTCTGTACCGTGGTGTTAGTTTCATCTTTGGTCTCGAAAGGTCTCACGTCATGATGTCTGCTGTCCCCCTCATCTTTCCTTAGGGAGGAAGGGACAGGTTGGGCTTGATAGTGCCAGTGTGTGTTGGCACAAGCCTGTTCCCTGCATGTGCACCATGTGTTCCACATGGGGACCCGCTCACCAGTGCGAAACTGTGGGGTTGGAACATCTACAAGGTGCCTCCTGCCACGTGTCTTCCTGTAACTCCCAGCAAATCCCATGGTTCTGTGGGGGAGACAGGTGGGAGCTGCTGGTCCCATTCAGGGTTCAGTGTCTGCCTGGGGATGGGCAGGGCTCAGGGCTCATGTGTCCCACAGCCCAAGGAGTCTCTGAGTCATGTCTTAGCTAGGGCCGGGGAAGGCTCTGCAGCATCCCGGGACCCTCGGAGTCTCCAGTCCCTGACGTCCGTGTCCCCACTCTCTGGGGCAGCCTTTCTCCTCTCCAGGCCCTGACATCTCAGTGTGACACCTCTGAGTGGGGAACTGGCCTTTCACCCCCTCACATTGCCTCGATTCCCCTCTCCTTTCCCCTTGTTGGTTTAGCAAACCCCTTCCCTTGGCCTGGAAGGGCCATGCTATTGCTTCTGCCTCTCTCTTGCTAGTGTTTTGGGGGAGAATCTTGACTTAAGAGCAATGGCAAAATGAACTGCTATCACCTCCTGTGTCTCTAAATCAAGAGGCTGCAACATGGGCCAAGTGGCTTTTGCTTGAGGGCTTTCTGGCTGGGTCTGGAGTGGAGCTTTGAGCAGATGGGACTTTATGAGCTTTGTAAAAGTCAAACTCATAATGTCTCTCCAGCAAATCAATGTATAAAGGAGAGACATTAAAAGTAGGGAAGCCGAGTGCGGTAACATAGACCTAAATTCCAGCACTCTGGGAGGCTGGGGAGGGAGGTTTGCGAGTTGGAGCCCGGCCTGGGCAACTTAGTGATTTAGTGAGACCTGGTCTCAGAATTTACAAAATGGGCTGGGGATGTAGTTGAGCAAGGAAGGTCCTGGGTTCAATTTCTAGTGCCGGGCAAAAATTAGAATAGAATAGAATAGAATAGGGGAAACTGAAGGGGGCTCTGGAGTTGAAGATACTGCAGTCACCCTTGTGGGCCTGGGGTCGACGTCTCAGGGCCTGTGTGGGGACCATTGTGTACGGGCTTTATAACAGGGCACCAGTGTTGTCCCTATACCGTTCTTCTATGGGTAGCTGTGCCTGAGTTTTCATTTAGACCCAAGCTGCCTTGTTGGTAGTATGCAGTTACATTAGGGAAAAACTGTATGTCTTGAAATATTATGATTATGAAAAACAGCAGCATAAGCTCCTCTTAAGGCAGAAGAAAGTTAATTGTGTTTCATGTTGCTTCCCCAGGCCAGTATGCCGGCGTGGACATGATTTACTTCAGCAGAATACCGCTAATCTTTGCAGCACAGTACACATTTTTTTCCCTTAATTACAAATAATTAGATAGTGTAATTTATACTAATGCCTGATGCCTGAAATGCATGTTCAGAAATAAAGGGCTGGTTTGGAGGCCAGGGAGATTATAAACAGGTAGGGTTGTCATCTGCTGGGGCTGCTTGCTTGTGACCTCGGAGAGCTATGAGATTTCATCAGTGAGAGTGTGAGGCTGTTTCTAGTGGCAGTTTGTCTAGTTGCTCAGCCATCCACCACTCATCCTCTTTTGGATAAATGGCAAGGAGACTGAGCACGTGGACCTCACCGGGGCCAGTCACCCAGCAGCAGGCATGATGCATATGCATGAGACTGAGTGTGGGAATGAGAGGTGCCCTGGGATGTGCAGCTGTGGCTCTCTGCAAACAGGGTGAGCTCATGGCTCTTTGGTGGATGAGGGCTTCCTCAAGGGGAAAAGCAGGATGCATTTGAGCATAAGTGCAAGTCATTCAGGGCTCTCTGGGACAGCTCACCCACTTCTACAATCCCTTCTAGAAAATCCCCGTAGGAACTGATGAATGATGATTTGATAAAAGCAGAGCAGAGCATCCTTCAGACTGAGGTTCTCATCCAGGCTCTGATCCCACCGGCTGGAGACTCCTTAGCTCACTTCCTGAGGCATGAGACTTGCCTGGTATGTGCAAGGCCACCCCACATGGCCAAAAAAGAATGGGAATTATCTCAAGGACAATGCAGGTTATTACCAATTGTGGAGGTGCAATTCACTAAAGGAGGTGGCACAAGCGCACTCAGTACTGGCTCAGACAAGGCACAGAAAGCCCTTGTTGATTCAGAACCAGAAATACATTGTCGTGGGTCCCTACACCCACTGCCACCATTGGCAAAACCAGACTATGAAAATCCAGGCCCACAGGTCCTCATGAACCTCACCCTCACCCCCATCGACCCTTGAAAGTGTCCCTTGTGGGTAAGGCAGTGCTCATGGCCAGTCGACAGCTGCCTTTGCTCAGCTGCCCTGCTGGGCCATGCCATTGACAACCCATAGCTGGACTCCCATAGCTCTCAGTTGGTAGTGTCTGTGTCTAAACAGTGAATGGAGAGCTTGTTTCTTGAACTATAGCTGCGGCCACACACCTGGTAGGCTGTTAGCAGACATTGGTTGGGACTGATGGCCAAGAGCTGTCTGCCTCAGCCTTAGTGGGCATTGTTCTCTTAGCCAGCATTGTTCTCAGGTGACCCACAGCCGAGTTCTGAACTTGTCACTTGAAAGCAGGAAGCCAGGCTTCTGCTTTTCCTGCATCCTGTAGAGCAGGGTCTGCTTTGCACCTCAGAGACCATCTGCCTGCCTGAGCCCTGGAAGGGGCTTGGTCAGATGGCCAGAGTGTGCAGCAGCCTGGACGTCGTTGGTGAGATGCTCATTTACTCTTTCAACACGTGTTCATGAAGTTGTGAAGAACCAGGCCATAGAGTATAAAGATACTGTACTAGAGCTGCCAGACCACACACAAGGCTCACCATTAAAATTCAATTTCAGATACACAATAGGTAGTTTTATTAGCATAAATACAAGTAAGTCCTCTGATAAATCTGGCAACCCTGTTCTGCTCCCACAGGATTAGATCAGTGTCTCTCCCTCTCAGCACTGCTGGTGTTTAGGACGGGGTCACTCCTTGCTTTGGGGCCTTCATGTGCATTACAAGGTATACAGTAGCATCCATGGCATCTACCCACTGCATGCCTGCGGCAACATGCTCCCAGACATGACAACCCAAAGTGTCCCGAGACATTGGCACATGTTTTTAAAGGATGCAATTGCCCCTGATGGAGAACCACTGGGTTAAAGTACTAAAACAGATATGACATGGGATCACGACAAAGTGTTCCTGGTACGGCTGTGAGTGAAACAGACTACAGCCCCATACTCAGAGCTGGCATTCCTGTGGGGATCAGAGTAGGGACAGGAAGAGGATGTGTTCTCTTCATGACTGTAATCCTTAACCATTCATATGCATGTGTGCACATACATCACACACCACATGTATGGAGTCTGCATCCATACACGCATAGAAGTGTGGATGTTATGTTAGGTACTAAGAGGTGCTATTAAAAACATCAGCATAATTTTTCTACAGAGAATGTCTAGGGTTACCTTAGTTTGAGAGAGTAGAACACTTCTCTGGTCTATGTCATTTGAACAAATGGCTGAAAGAGTCAAGAGTATCTCCACACCTATCTGGGCTAAGATTGTTGCAGACATAGGGAACAGCGCACACAGTCTGCACGGTGGGAACATGCCTGGTGTATTGTACAGTAAGCAGGAAAACAAGTGTGGCTGCCATAGTGGCATGAACAAGGAAGAGTAATCCAAGTTAATAGGACTTTTAGTTTTTTAGATACTGGGGTGATTGAGTGTCCTGGTTTGCCTAGACCATGGGGTTTTCCTGGATACACGACTTTCAGTGATTAAAAGTGGGAGAGTTTTGTAAGTCTGGAGAACTTGTTCACTGTACATGATGCAGAAATTTGGATCCTATTCTGATGAGTTGGAATGAGAGAGGAAGGTTTTCCCTGAGGATTTGTTGATGAGTCATTCTGGCTATGTGTGAAAGATAAGCTATGTAGAAACAGACAGTGGAATCAGGCACCAGTGAGGAGGAAGCTGCCTGTCCAGTGAGAAATACCTGGATCCTGGTATTTGTGCTGGTGGTGGGGAGAGGGTCTGGGCACACAATGGTTGAATTGCCCTGTGTTGAAATAGGAGAGTAGGGGAGAATCAGGCTTCACGGGGAGACAGAGATCTCAGAAACTTTAGGGGTGATGTGGCAATTAGGGTGAAGTATCAACTTGACTGACTTAGGGTTCACCTGGGGGGTTAGTGAAGCACACTTCTGGGTGTGTCTGGGTGGGTCACAGAGGTGCGACGTTAGGGTCTGTGCTAGTCCCTTGCTCTTTCCTCACTGGAAGTATTCTCCTGTTCTACTTCTCAGACATCATGAACAGAAAGCAACTTTGCTCTCACCACTATGATGCTCCTGCCTTGGATACAGTTGACCATGGACTGAAATTGTGAGCCAAATTAAACCTCTCCTCCTTTAACTGTCAGTGTTGGGTATTGTGTCTCAGCAACAGGGTGCTAGTGAAGAAAATTGGTACCAGAGAAGTGGGGTGGTTGCCGTGACTATATCTGACCATGTGGTTTGGAAGCCTTTGGAACTGTTTTGTGTGAAAAGTTTAGAAAGATTTGGAGATACTAGTTAGAGAAGCCCTAGTATCCTGTAAGCCAAGCTTGATAGGAGATTCTGGTCAGAGCTCAGAAGACCAAAATACTGATAGGAATTTGGGCAGTAAAGGCCAGGTTTGGGAGGTTTTAGTTAGGGACAAGGACTCTGTTGGCAATGCAAGGCTCTGTGTGTTATACATACAGAAAATTTGTCTACATTTTGTCCATGTCCTGAGATGTTGTAGGAGACTGAGATTAAGGTTGGTGGATTAATTAATCTGTTGGAGATTTCAAAGTAGCATGGTGACTTATAGCTGCTTTTAGCCAGATTTGTAGTGAGAATTAGTCGCAAAAGACAAAGCAGAAAAATTGGAAAAATTTGAACTTTGGTCCAGAAGGAACCACATATAAACTTGAGGTCAGAAGAGGTGTGGTTTTAATGTTAGTGCCATTAAAATGAAACCAAGTACTTTGTACAGAGATGAGAAGAAAGGTGCTCTGAGGTCATCTCAGAAATCATCAAGACCCCACCCATTGTGGGCTGAATGATGCAGAGGGTAAATGCTTTGGAAATACTTCACTTTGAGAAAAGAACCTCAGGGCTCCCTGATCATTTAGGATCACATAAGCAAGTGTTTGCCTTCGTTTAGCCATCTAGGCTCTCAGAAACCAAAACAGATGTGGTCCACGGGGCCCAGGGTACAACAGATCTTGATATCATTCACATGGTGCCCTTTTTTTTTTAGCCATGCAGAATGCACGGTTGTGGGATCAGAAAGACTTCCACCCAGATTTCAAAGGAAGGTCTTGGAGGCTAGGCCAGAAGCCCCTGAGAGGGTGGTGTGTGATGTGGGAATGAAACCAAAAGTACAGTGGAGACTCCAGGAAGTTACATATGCCAGAAACGTGGAACATCTGATGAGAAAAGATTCAGAGTGTGAGCGGAGCCAACTCATGAGGGAAGCCATGCGGACGGCAACCAGCAAGGTCACTGGGAGGACGTTGCCCTCTGAACCTTGTATCTCACTACCATGTACCCCTGGTGCTGGACATGGAGCTACAGGATTTAATGTTTGCCCTGCTGAGTTTCAGTCGTGCTTTGGTCCTATTCTTTTTTTATCCCCCTATTTCTCCCTTTTGGATTGGGAATGTTTACTCTGTGCCATTGTACCTTGGGATTATATAACTTGGTTTTTACTTTTACAGAGTTTCACAGTTGAGCATTCACTTTGAGTCTCAGAAGACACTTGGACTTGGACTTTTAAAAAGCACTGGAACTGTTGAGACTTTGGGAAAGGGATTGTTGTATTTCTGGTTATACAGATGATGGTTGAATTGTGTTGGGTGGAATTAGGAACTTTTCTTTTATCTAGAGATTCAGTATGGTTTAAGGAGATGTGTTGGGTATGAAGCTAATAAGGGGTGGGAGGTGGCAGTTTGAGTGGAGTGTCGACTTGATCGACCTTGGAATTAGCCTAGGGGATTGGTGCAGTGCACTTCTGGATGTATCTGGGTGAGTCAGGAAGGTGTGGCATTAGGGTCTATGTTGCTCCCTGAACCTGTCCTCACTGTCACTGTTCTGCTCTGCTTCAAGGACACCGTGGACTAAGCTTTGCTGTACTACACCCTTCCACCATGACATTTTCCTGGTAGGCAGCTGACTATGGACTGAATTCCCTTAAAATGTGAGCCAAATTAAACTTCTCCTTCTCTAAGTGGTGGATGCTGGTTATTATGTCCAGCAACCGACAGCTGACTAGTACAGGTGGCCAATCAGGACACCAAGAGAGCCCTGCCCTGGGATGCTTCTGCCCATTTTCACAGGTTCAGGCACATCCACTGTGGTTTTACAGCATGACTGTCACTTCCTTTCTTGAAATCTTCTGAACCTGCACAGAGGAACCTGTATTTCCTCTTGGAAAAGCCCAGGCTTCATTGTATCCTGCAGTTTGAAGTTTATTCCTGATGAAACAGGCAGTCGTTGCAGTTAACAAGGGGATGAATTGTTGAAAGTCTCTTTGGTGGCCCCAAGTCCCATTATGGGCCCATTATGGAGATTTATCTTGGCAGCCACCTGTCCAGATGTGCTTGTTGGGAAGTACTACATCTGTTAAAGAATAACTCTAAAGAGAAATATCATTTGCTGGAAGGAAGTTACTCAGTCTTCAAATGCAGTTGGGAAATAGAAAGAGCTTTTGAGGACATGCAGTTTGTTACAACAGAACACCTTACTATCCATTTCTGGTCAATATGAAAGACCAGCTTATAGAACACTGATGCATTTCTTTCAAATTAAAAGCCAGACACATCAATGGACATCTGTAATCCCAGCTATTTGAGAGGCTGAGGCAGGAGGATTTGAATCTGAGGCTAGCCTGGGCTACATAGTAAGACCTATCTGAAAGAAAGAAAGAAAGAAAGAAAGAAAGAAAGAAAGAAAGAAAAGAAAGGACTGTTTCTGCTTAGCTTCTAAGGCAAAAATAAACACAGAAATATCAGGCTTCTAAATTATTAATTTAGAAGCTAATTTACTTATGGCATGAAACCTACACACTCTCTACTCAGTGTAGGAACCTCGCTAAAGAGGAGAGCAATGAATGGAAGCTTGTTTTCAATGAACCTGTGGCTGGTGGGAAAGATGGGTAGATATAAACAGTATACAGGGTGCAGCAGGATAGCACAGTGAAAAGGTTCTGGGGTTTAGAGAAGGGTGGCTGGCAGCTGCTGGGGGTTTCTTGTGAGGGGTGGTGTGTCAGGTAGCTAGCTTTTGGTTTCCCACCCTTGTGAGTCTCTCAGTAAGGTACAGAGATTGTGATCTCCCATGACAAAGGCTGGTCACCAGGGGGCCTTCAGGGTGGGTTGATGCAGCAGCTCTACAGGGACCCAGGGTGGTGTAGCCTCTCTGCTTTGCTGCTTACTCTGGGCTTTGATCTAAGCCTGGCTGACCTCCTAGTCACAACATTGCTGCTCTGGCACCACATGTCACCATGTGCAGGTCCATTGGATAATGACAGGAGAAAAACTCTCAAAGAATAGTCTCTAAGTCCTTTTCTTTAGCCTCTTTTAAGGGGCCTGCCCAGCCCTGGACAAATAAATGCAAATAGGAGCAGGCCAGACAGAAGCACCTGGCAGTGAGGATGGAGTCTGCTCTGCTAGGGCCAGAGGGTGTGGGGGAGAGGAGGGAACCCCGTGCCAACACTGAGGTTCTCTTAGGAAAGAATTTGGGAAGAGATTCCAGGACTGCTGTCTTTTCTCCTGCTTCTTGATTTTTAGATGATAGCCCAAAGGGTCCATTTCTACAGATTCCCAACAGGGCTGTGGGCTAATCTTAGGATGAAGCGTTGTCTTTTCTGAGTACTTCCTCCTCTGGGCTTCCTTGTAGCTCTGAGACCAGGAGGAAACATATGCTCACGCTCAGCGCTGGCAAGTGCACTCCTCATTCATGCATAAACCTTTTTCTCTTCCTTTCATTATCCAGCTAAATGTTTTGATTTGTGTTTATCTTTCTCTTTCTCGGGGAAGGTGGAAGCTGGAGTACTGGCAGGCTGTGAAGCAGGCTGCAAATAGGAGAGAGGTTGTCAGGACTCCATCGCTTGCAGCACGTACTGTACCTGTCCCAATGTCAGGCCGCAGTGATACACTGCGCTCCCCACTTGTGGTGGGGTGGGGGGATAGGCAAGCCCACAGTTCAGGGCACCCAGCTTCTCACTGGGTGTCTGCACTGAATCCAAATCCATGTGTGGCCAAACAGGCTTGCCCCAGTTGTATTTATTATTGTAATCATACAATATATTCAAAGAGAAGTAGTCAGGAATAGTCAAAGCAACCTCAGGATGCCAGGGATGCAGTGTGACCAATGCCTCCGGCATCTCTGTCCCCTGGAATGTTCACATTCAGGCGTGAGAGCTGGAGAGTAAATATCCAATGAGATGAACACAGAGCTGGGTCAGACATGCAAGTCTTCCCTCGGAAAGGCATTGTTCTTTGCACAGGCTCAGCAAGGCACATTGCAGGGACAAGTGGGAAGGGACGGTGCTGTTGGGGAAGGTCACAAAGGTCAGGCCTGATGGCATTCGGTGTAGGCGGGGGTCCCAAGCATGCTTCCTGGCTACCTCCATCCCTGAACCTTCCCTTGTGGAGCCTGGGTGTGAGAAACGGCATCGCCCAGCCTCCTGTAGCTCAGGCTCTGGGTGTGCACAGGGCTGAGCTGACCCGGGCCTCTCATCTGGATCCCGTGGTGGAGCTATCAGGTTAATAATATCCCTTAGTTACTGTGGGCTGATCAGGTCCGCAATCTCCCAAATGATTGTACAGCCAAGGCTAAATAAAAAGAGGCAAATGGAATGATTTCAGGGCTCCAGGGAAGATCAAAGCCCTCTCACAGAATTTGAGATTCTCTTAGGGCTAAGACCAAGACCTTCTCTGGATGGCCCATATTTATTTGGTTATCAGAGAAGGGAGGGGAGTGCTCAAGAAGGGCAGAATCACTCAAGGACTTCTCTAAGTAAAGTATTAAATTAATCTGCCCAGGAGTGAGATGCCTGAGGCTATATAGTCTATCCGGTTGAGATCTGATCCAGGTGTCCTTGGCTGTGATTTTGTCTTATCCTTTGAGACTTTCTGGCTTCATCTACCACTAGAGGTTTTAGTAAGGATTAGTGACTCACAGAGGTCCACTTACAGAGGTTCACTCACAGAGGTCCACTATTTCCAGACAAGGAGCTTAGGCCTTAGACAGATTCACAAGTGAACATGAAAAGCCAGTTGCTTAAGTACTGCTCAGGTCTGCTTCTTAGTGGTCTCCATCACAAAGGTCCCTAGTGTCCAGGTCACTTGGACCCTGCCAGGGTGACCCCAGAATGAGTGGACACAGGGTTAACAGTGTTGGAACGTTGAGAGGACACAAGAGTTGGACAGAGCGGAAGGTGCTGCCAGGTGGAGACCTTGGCTCCCATTTGGGCCCAGGCAGGTAGACCTGGAGACTCAGGCCTAGAACAGACTCCTGGGGTCCCACACTATTATCATTTTTTTGTTACAGTGGACCCTTGAGTTACAACCAGCCTCACATATGGGCAACTTGGGGTAGGAATGAAATTTTAGGTTTAACTAATGACCAAAGTCTTGAGTTATGGCCTGAATGCCAGCCACTTGTGCAGTTGTGAACAAAGACTCATGGTGCCAGAAAAGTGTACGTAAGCGCACACAAGCCTCAGAGCCCAGATGTGCGTGTTTGTAGATGTGATTTAGGTCAGTGTTTTATATAGTTGCTTCGATCACTGCTACTAAAATGGCTCCTAAAAAGCTAGAAAAGAAGCTAAGGGAGGAAGGAAAGGTCAAAAAGCAATCACCATCCAAATGAAAAAGAAAATTGCTGAGAAATATGAGAGGGTGCTCACGTGACTGATCTTGCTAATGTGTACAGCATGTCAAAATCTACCATCTCAGCAATCTTACAGAGAAGAGATTTGTATAAAGAAGCTAGTGTTGGTAAAGATGTTACTCAAGTTAGTAAGTCATGATCAACAGTGTTAAATGAGGTGGGAAGGTCATGATTAGTGTGGGTAGGTGAAAGGCAGATGGCAGGTTATAGCCTGAGTCTACAATTTGTGAAAAAGTTATGCAGCTCTCATAAAGGATAATCTATCAGGTAGTGGTAACAGTGAGACATTTTGTGCCAGTAAGGGGTGGTTTCACAATGTTAGCAATGAGTGGGGCTCATAGTGTAACTAGGTGTGATGAAGCAGCCTGTGCTGATAAAAGGGCTGCTGAAAATTACACACACTGCTTTGAAATGATGACGCGGAGAAATGGCTTTTGTCTTCATCAAGTTTTCAACTGTGATGAAACCGGCCTTTTCAAGAAGAAAATGCTCAGGAGAACATACACTACCCAAGAAGAGAAGAAAATGCCAGGCCACAAGCCTATGAAGGATAGGCTGAACTTACTGTTATGTACCAGTGCAAGCGGTGACCTCAAGATAAATCCCATCCTGATTTAATACTCTGAGACCCCTAGAGTGTTCAGAAAATATAAAGTTATGAGGAATAGGCTAGGGGCCATGTGGAGATCTAATGCAAAATCCTGGATAACAAGAGCACTTTCTCTTGAGTGGACCAGGGAGGCTTTCTGTCATACTGTTATCTAGAGGACAGAAGTTTACCGCTGTCCTCATCATGGGCAATGCTCCTGCTCACTCACAAGATTTGGAAGAAGAATTGGCTGAAGGATCCCCACGGCTCTCAGTTGAGCTCCTCCCACCTACTACAACTCCTCTACTGCAGCCTATGGATCAGCAGGTTATAGCTAACTTGAAGAAGCTATACCCCAAGGGACGGTTCCTGAGGTGCTCTCAGATGGTCTCAGATACAGATTTAACCCTTAAAGAGTTCTGGGAGGAACATTACAACATCCTTTCGTGCACTGTTCATTGAGAAATCCTCTAAGGACACTGAGATCTGTCTGGAAGAAAGTGTGGCCTACAATTATACAGAAGAGAGACTGTGAAGGATGTGTAGGGAAGTCGGAGCCTTCAGCTGATCCTGTGCTGGATGACACTGTCACTATCGCAGAGTCCACAGGCTTTCAGGTAGACAGCGGTGATGTTGAAGAACTGGTAGAGGAACACTCAGAGGAACTGTCTACAGAGGAACTTCAGCAATTTCTGGCTGAGCAACAGAGAATGGCAACTGAGGAGCTTCCTGAAAAGGAAGGGGAGTACCAACCAACCATCAGTGCAGCAAAGTTCTTCTGAAATCCTGAAGAAATGCGCAGAGCTACAAACATTGGTAGAGAAGACCCACCCAGACAGAGAAAAGGTCAACCACTGCATTCACTTGCTTAATGACAATGTCATGTTATAATACAGACCAGTGTTACAGGAAAGACAGAAATGGACAACCTTGGACCGGTTATTAGTTCTGAAAAGACTGAGACTTGATGCCTAAGAAGCAGGTTTCAGTGGGTTATAGACTCTCCCATAGAGAGAAAGGATGCCAGAGAGCCAAATTCCTGATGCTCTTATGGAAGCGCACTCTCCTTCCAAACAATACTGTGACCACCTTCCATTTCCTCCTCCCTTCCTGCAAGCCAAAAGTGCCAGCTGGAATGGTGAGAACAGTATGAAATTGTTGTTTCTGATAAGCTAGCCACATTTTATAACTTTTTGTTGAATACACTAGGAAAATTATTGATGTTTCTGGTAAATCACACATACATCAAAGGGCCATTGTAAATGCTCTTGGGGAGGGAGCATCAGACCGTTTCTACATTATAATTTCTGCTCTGGGAGGGAGGGTTTGTTCAGTGCTGTTTCTAGGGCAATATCTGGTTCTGAATGTTTGCTGAAATGTTAAATTGACCAATGACTGAGGACAGCAACTGTATCTTTCCCTTTCAGTCTAGCACTGAGCAGCGCCTGGCATGCCGTAGGACTCAATAAATATTTGTAGGGTGAATGAATGAATGAATGTAATCTGTGCCCCACCTCCTCTACTGTCTTTGAGACTCTCTCCTCCCTCTCACCTCCCTGCATCCCTATTTCCTGGCCTTTGTGGGGGATCTGGCCCCCAGTGCGCTCCTCCCTGCTCTCATGGTGGGGTGACGAGTGTGTCTCATTCTGCACTCTGGGCATCTCTGTCCTGATCCAGGAAGCGCCTCCTCCACCATCAGCTCCACTCCCCGGTGCCCATGGGCTGCGGCTCCTCTTTGATGGGCCCTTGGCCCTCCGTGGTCCTCCTGGAGACAAGTTCCTATGCAGGGAACTTGCAGACAGGGTCCTGAGAGTCCAGATTTGGTCATCCCCTGCTTGTACCAGTGCTAAAAATGGCAGATTTCCCCACCTTGGCTGTGTCTGTGGAAACAGAGAGAGAGAGCAATTTTAACAGGTGGCAGACTGGCTGCGACAGCCTGGGATTAGCACTTCCTTCAAAGGCTGGAGCCTCAGGGCAGCACAGGGCAGGACAGCCAGGGTCCCCTCCCTCAGCAGTTGTCTCAGGGGCCTGGGGCGGGAGAGGCCAAGTGCCCCGAAGAAGACCCAGGATCACTAGAGTCCCAGAAAGGGGCAGAAGTCTTTGTGGGTGCTCACTGCCTTTCTCCTTTTGGCCTGTTCATTGTTTTGTTTTTGATAGCATCTCACCATGTGGTACAAGCTGACCTTGAACTCACTATGTAGCCAGGCTGGCCTGAGTGCTGGGATTACAGGCATGCACTACCATGCTCAGTGGGTCTGTCCATTTGCAGAAGGCTTGTTCCTTACCAGAACCAAGTACTGTCCTCCACAAGGACAACTTAGCTAGGCCAGAGGGATAAACATGCCCTGATATATTGGTGCAGAGCTTGAGGTCATCTGTTCCACAGTCATGGCTGCCCCATGGAGGACAAGCTGGAGCTACTGAGTTGTGGCAAGGGACTGCTGGGTTCCCTCAGTGTCTACCCTCACGTCTCAAAAGCAGGGAATATGGCTGCTTAGAATAAAGACTCCATTTCCCAGAATTCCTTGTGACCAATGGGGTAAGGGCACGCTTTTTTTTGGCAGGAAAAGGCCAAAGGAAGTCAAATTGGAATGCCAGGATGCTGAGGTAGAATGAAGGACCCTCAGCTTCCTTATCTGTACTGGCGGGGGGAGGGTTAGTTGTACTTACTTTCTCTGCTTTCTATAAATTAGGAATCTTTTCTTTGTCAAATGACAGAAACTCAAACCCATAGGCATAAAAGAGATTTATTGGCTCAGGTAACTGGAAGGTTCCAGAAAGGGGCTCTTCAGGAATGACTCATTAAGTAGGGACCAGAAGGGAAGAGGTTTCTGTTGTTGTCATTTCATTTTTAAAGCAAGATACATGTTTATTCTCTACCAAGATTCCAAATAATAGTCTCTTGCTTCTGTGGTATGTGTAGCCAGTGATGGAGACAAGGACAAGAAGACACTCCGCTTTGTCAAAGCCCAAGGAAAAAGCAGCACGGTGGGAAGATGCACCGCTGAGGTCAGAGCTCCTGGCCTGCACACGTGTGGAACGCAGGAAACACCCCATCTGTTTGTCCACTGGAAAGGGTGGCGCTGTGACCCAGGTGCACACAGCCCGCGTCTGAGGTGTCCAAAGCTGTCCTGCAGGTCTGTGCTGCTCGGGGAGCCCCCGTCCCCTTCCGCCAGCAGCTCTCTCTCATTCCCCCCTCCGTGCTCTGCGCTGACTCCGTGTGGCCTCTCCTCCCCGCGGGAGTCCATCCATCCGCACACGGCGTGGGCCCCTTCTCCTGTTTTACTTCCCAGGTTCTGAGGCCCAGGGCAGCTGCGAAGGACACATCCCACTGGTGACTTTGGAGCATCACAGGGGAGATTTTATGGATGCCTGGTGCCTTGGCCATTTTGCCAACTCCCGCATCAGGGCGGGTTGCTTAGCAACCTCTCCCCTCCTGCCCGCTCCCTCCGACCTCACCTCCACATCCACCTCTGGCAGAGTAGCTGTTGCTTCGTGGTTGTACTTCAGTCGTGGGCCCACACTCTCCAGGCCTAAGCAGCTCCTCAGGATCGTGTCCCTGGGCTGTGACCGTTCCTCCCCTCTGAGGCTCAGCTGTCCCACTTGTCAAGTGGGTCTTCTCACCATCTACACTGGTGGTGATCCCAGGGGCCACTTCCTGGCTGGACGCTCTGTGAGGGGTCTTGGGCCTGAGCCTTTTACGCATGATCTCGTCATATCACACAGGGCCCCCATAATTGGAGGGACAGCCAAGGACCAGACTCCATGACCAATGCGGGAGCTGGGGTCCCCCTGGATGCTTCTTTACTCCAGGGACAGACAAACGATTTCTGTAAAGGGCCAGAGAACAAATGTATTAGGCTTCTCTGGGCTCCTGGCCTCCGCTGCAGCTGCTCCCCATGCTGCAGTGGTGTGAGGACAGGTGTAACCAGAAACAATAAGGAAAGCGCACGGAGGCTGGCGGCCCGGTGAAACTCGATTTGCAAAAACAGGCGGTTGGTCTACAGGCTACAGTTTGCTGATCCCTGATTTACTCAATAGTGTTATTTTTAAAAAGCCCATTTTTGTTGTCACTAAGCAGTTTTTATTTGAAAGGAGAGCTCCATACTTAGAGAAAGTGGGCCGCCGGCACCTCTTGCTGGGAAGGAAGGGAACCACCGACATAAGGACAAGCATCCTACACAGAGGTTCTGCGTTCACATGCAGCCCGGCCAGTTCTTTGTTTGCTCAAAAGGATAATAACTAGGCTGAGATGGATGCTAATGGGGCATTTGTTCCAAATCAAGAGTTTCCTCTGAGGTATCTGGAAGAACCAAAAAGAATCAGTAGAGGACGTGATGTGATCAATGCTGCGTGTGTGAGCTGCTGTCAGCGCTGGCATTTGTGAGGCTCTGAGCGGCCCCAGGGGCAGAGAGGGGTGTGGGACACAACGTACCCAGCCTGGAGCGGGAAGATGGGTGTCCCACTTGGGACCCTTAGGACACAGCACAGTGGGCATGACCTCGGCTGCGCTCCCTGAGAGCTCTGAGCACTGCCTGCACCCTGGACTGCAGGTGGGTATCAGCGATGGTGTCAAGGACAGGTCAGAGGCGGCTTTTCAAGTATGCTTGTGTCAGAGAAACTTCACGACAGCATCCACAAGCGGCTTGCCTCAGTTTCCCTTGACTGTGATTTCACCCTCATTCCCTTTCCTGTCTCTCTCTTGCTTGCTCCATCTCTACGTGTTTGCACACGCATCTTGCTTCTGTTAAAAAAATATTTTGGTTAGCTTCACTGTGGTAACTTCTTTTTCATCCTCCCCCGGGAACAGCCAAGCGAAGAATTAATTTGGATTTTTGAGGGCCGTGCCTCTCATTAAATTACTCCCACCCTCTCTGGGGAGCCCTGGTGACTCCGTGTAATGATCTCCTGCTTCTTTAAAAACCCCTCGTGTGCCTTTTGGCTCAGGCAATTTTACTTCTCTTGGCAACTTTGGGTTTTATTACTTGCTGCACCCCAACACTCTGCCTGGTCTTATCCTTCTCTATCCGTAGTGTCCCCCTCCCCGCTCCTTGCTTATTTCCTGGTTCTGGTACACCTTTTTGGAGGGGGAGATTTTACTGGGGATTAACCCCAGAGAGCTCTGAGTTAGCCCGTTCTTCTAAAAAACAAGTTTTTGTTGGGGTTTGGCTAAGTTGCCCCTGCTGGCCTTGAACTTGTGATCCTCCTGCCTCAGCTTCTTGAGTAGCTGGATTATAGACATTCCAGGCTTGTCTGTCATCTTTTGTCCACCAACATTCCCATGTTTTCCAGTCCTATTGAAGCCCTTTTTGTTCCCAGCATTATCTTTTTAAATCGAAAGAAGGCGATGATCATTATGCTCCGGTTGAAAGCCATTGCTTGAGGCTTTGGGTGGAGCGTGAGGAGCAGAGGGGGCTGTGGCTGCCAGTGCAGTTGGGGAAGCGGGACAGAGCCATTTACTTCACCAAAGAGGGAACACTGTCTCCTTGGTCCATCCCGTGTTTGATAAAGCGTGAGGGGAGGTGAGAGTTACACACACACACACCCTCAGCAGGCTGGTAAATAAACTTGAAGGAAGTGGTTTAAAACCCTTCACATAAAGCTGGAAGAAACTGCCTATAAAATTTCGTGCAATTGAGTCACAAGGATATTGCTTTATCAAACCCCATGGATGGTCGATGAGGACACTGGGAGCCACTGGGAGCTGAGGGTATGTCATGATGTAGCCAGTACGGGGGCTGCAGGCCAGCAGAACAGCAAGGTCACATCTTGCCCTCACCTGGCTTGCAGCATGTCCTTCCCACTGGCCACATCCCCAGTGGAGGCCAGGGGCCAGGGAGCGGGCACAGAGCAGGGCTGGTGGACTGTGGGTCTGCGGCGGTAAATAGTGGCCAGCACACAGTTCAATGGACAGCCACGTGGTGGCCCAGTTCTGGTTTGTGCAGGACAGAGGGCTGTCGTGTCTGGGAGTGAAGTCCTGGGCAAGCGGAGTGTGTCTCAGGGAAGTCAGGGCGGTCTCCTGAGAGGAGCTGACACATAATCACGGAAAGCGCTAAGCAAGGACAGGGGCAGTGTGAGGAAGAGAATCCCAGACAGGGAGAGGGACATCAGGAGAGGCCACCCTGCAGAATCACATCTGAACCACGATAAGGCCATGGGGACATTGGGGAGAGTGTCCCAGTGAGTCCAGGCCCCAAGTGGGGGCCAGTGTGAGGCACAAGGCTATCACAGAGGAGCCAGAGGCCTGGTTAGAGCGGGAAGTGGGAGGCAAGGGTGGGGACAAGGTCAGAGAGTTAGAAGATTTGGGACCACATGTAGGGTCTCATCACCAGGGTGAGGAGTTGGATCTGACTCAAGCGCGCTGGGAGCCCTTGGGGGCTTTGGGGCAGGGAAGGCTAAGATCTGAGCAGCTTTTAACAGGAGCCCTGTGGCTGCCATGTAGAGAATGGCCTGTAGGGGGTGAGATGGACCAGGAGCAGCAGGGAGGTGGCAGAATGACGCAGATGACTTCCGGGTGGGAGTGGGGTTGCTGGAGAGAGAAGTGTTTGAGCTCAGAATCTGTTTTGAAAGCAGATTCAGCAGAACTTGCTCATCAGTTGAAAATAATGTGAAGGAGAAAGAGTTCAAGGGCAACTGTCAGGTTATTATATGCTCCCAGTGGAGACCTCGTCACCTGCATTCTCATGGTTGTAGTTCAGAGCATACCGACCGGTGCAGACTTCTTTAGGGTGTTCTAATGGACAGCAGGAAGCTCAGTGTGTGACCACACTCATTGGATGGTCCTGCCTCGATCCATAAAGTGTGCATTTTAATATCCCCTTATGTTCCATGGCTGTTTATGTGCCGGGATGCAATGAAACTATTTCTACAAATCCATAGACTTTCTATGTCCAGGAGACAGAAAATTCATACAGAAGTGTGGTGCATGGAGCACGGAAAGAACCACGGCATGTTCGCTAGAGCAGTGTCAAGAGAGGAAGGAGAGTCTTTAGTCCCAGTAGCCCTAGGCTGGGCACAGTGATGGCACTCGGGCCACTGGGGTAGTTGGTCAGTTTAGGGGGTAAGTCGGTCCATGTCAGGCAGAGTTGACAGGTGTAACCTGCCTAGGTAAGCAGGTGCCATGCGGACAGAGAAGAAGGGAAGTCAGGAGATCTCCTGAGAGCAGGTGACACCTACCAGTGCTGGCCATGCAAAGTGGGGGGATGAGGAAAAGAGTCCCCGGAGGGGGGGCAAGGCATGCAAAGGGTGGCCAGCAAGGCCATAGGGAGTTGGTTTGAGACAATATTCTAGGAAGATGGGACAGTTTAGTCATTTGTGTCAACTGGGGTTCTCTGGCTGCAAGTGGAAGACCCTAACTCCACCCAAACAGAGACATACTGGATGGTTCCATGAGGCTGTTTTCAGGCACAGAGAAAACTGGGGACCAGGAGTGCAGGGGACATGTCCAGGGCCTCCCCAGGAGTGTCGGCAGCAGGAACTTCACAGGCACAGCCAGTGCTGGTGCCACTTCTGGGATGCATGACCCAGCCAGTCTTTGTGCCTGAAGGAAAAGGACCCATGGAGCTGTTCGACCTCATAGCGTGACAGCGGAGGAGCTGCAGTCCGAGGAGGTCATTCAACTGTGTGATGTCACACAGCTAGCAAGTGGCACAGGGAGGCTGCGTGTCCAGGTTCCAGGTCCTCATGCTGGGCTTCCTGGACTGACAGACCCAAGCTTCCTGCCTTCCAGGGTTTACATATATTGCTTGAATATTATGACAACTTTTCTTTTAAATAAAGTTATTTCAAAAGACCTTTCTAGAGCCAGGCATGATGGTGAATGCCTATAATCCTAGCACATGGGAGACTGAGGCAGGAGGATTGCTACGAATTTGAAGCCAGCCTGGGCTATGTAATGAGTTTAAGGCCAGCCTGAACTACATAGTGAGACCCTGTCTCAAAACACACACACACACACACACACACACACACACACACACACACACACACCCTTTCTATTCAGGTTAGGCAATAGTGTCAGTGAAATCATCTATATGATGTGCTACTTTATTTTCTGATACACATCCAGTGGTCTCAGACAATTAAAACGGACAACAGTCAGCTATTAAAGAGTTCCAAAGCATCTTTGTGGGGACCTTACTGTAATTTCAGAAACCTTCTATGATAACAAAGGAGCTTTTAAATTAGAAAGGTGGTTGGTTATTATTAAACTTCTTTTTAGGCCCAACCACCTGCTGTTAAAGAGAACCTTATTCACCAGGTGCAGCAGCACATGGCTGTATTTTTAGCTACTTAGGGCTGAGACAGGAGGATTCCAAGTTTGACCTTGCCTAGGATACACAGTAAGACTGTCTTAGAATAAAATAAAAGGGGCTGGGCATGTGCTCAGTGGTAGAGCACTCCTGAGTTCCATCTCTAGCACCCTTCCCTACAAAGGTAGTATTCTGAGCTCTAATTTGTGAAGCTAATATAGGGGAGCTCTTGGGCTATTAGAAATAGGAAAGCAGGGTCTGCCCGTCTCTCCCACTGTGTGTGGTTCCTGCCTGCATCCTGTCTTAGACTATCTGTGCTGCTGTTACAGAATACCTTGGGCTGGGTAGTTTATAAACAATAGTAATGCATTTCCTCCAGTTTGGGGGCCTGGGAGGTCCAGGATCGAGGTGCCAGCCGATCTGGTGTCTGCTGAGGGCCTATTCCTCAGAAGGCCACTGTGTCCTCGCACAAGGGAGGAGCACAAGGGGCAAGATGGAGCCTTTCAACCCATCTTAGAAGAGCCCTAATCCCATCTGGACAGGCAGAGCCCTCCTGACCTAACCAGCTCCCAAAGGCTGGCCTCTCAACACCGTCACTCTGGGGGTTGGGTTCAGACAGGACGTGTGCTGGAGGAGTGCAGACCTTCAGACTATAGCAGGCGTCAAGACTGAAAAGGATCCATTTGAAGGGGTTGGTGCTGCCCGTGGTTGGAACAGTAGCAGCTGTTGGTTTGTGTTGCACATGCATAAGCGCAGCCTGTGAGGAGGAGGAGAGTGTGCACCTTCATGCAGTAGAGACCCCAGAGCCAACACCGGCCGTTCGCAGGCCCTTTGGGATGGTGGCAGCGAGGCGGGACTGTCTGCTGCTGCTGGTACTCTGAGCCATGCACTGATTTGGGGTGGTTAAGATGAAGGAATGTTCTAGGCCTGGGAATATAGCTCAGTGGTCCTGTGTTCCATTCCCAGTACCAAAATAAAGATGAAGGAATGTTCTGGAAGTAGGTCCTAGACTCTGGCACCTTTGAAATGTTCCCCACTCAGATGCCAGGATTCCAGGGAGAGAGTGACAGGGCTGTCCCCAGGTAGGTGATGCATTTGACTGAGACTAGGAGTCAGAGGCTGACAGGGGTGAGAGCCGTTGTCAAGGACAAGCCAGTCCCTGTGGGGTACAGGTCAAGGTGTTGGTAACCATTCCTCTTTCCTCAGAGCAGATTGCAGGGGGCCAGGGGTGACCGCTCTGTGCAGTGCCCAGGGTTCCCAGGAAGGTTAGAATCACCCTGGAAGGAGGCAGGACTTTTCTCACTGCCCTTTCAAACCTGCTGCGGTGGATTCCTGCTTCAGTCCATGGAAGATGGATGATTTCATTATTTGTGACACTCAGCAATAAATCTCAGAGCTTTGGGAACGTGAGCTCCTTCCCCACGCTCTACCTTCTGCTAGCTGTGATTCATCACCTTTAATCTTTCGTTTACCTCGGATGCCGTGAGCAGCAGGAGGAGCAGCTTCTATGGATGGGGCACAGTTTGAGGGGAGGGGACTTCGTGAGAAGGGATGGGGCTGGCATGGGCGGGTTGCAGCTCAATGGTGGCTGGAGCAGTGGCAGCCTCAGCGGGCAAGAGAAGGAGCAATGCATGGAAGTGCCCAGCACAGCCCTTGGGGGCCCTCCAGGCCTGGCCCTGTTCGCCAGGAAAATCTCCCAGGGAAGCGGGGGTGGAGACTGGATGCCAAACAGAAAAGAAACAGCCAGAGAGTTCTCTGCCAAGGGAGTGCTGAAGACTTTAATTCAAGATGAAATGTGTTCTTGTTTGTATACAATTAATTTTCCTCCCAAATGAAGGGCTTTGTCTCTCACTCAGTGTTTCAATAGCAGCCGCGTAATTAAGGGAGCATGTGGCTCTCACTGCAGAGAGAGCTGCACAGTGTTAACACACTGGGGAGCAAACACGGCTTGGATTGGTTCCTGGGGCTGAGAAGGGAGAAAAGAAACAGCACGAAGAATGGCAGCAAACACCTCTGAACAGCGACTTGGCTGAGGCGGGGATGAGGTCACTGGAAAGTGTGAGCCGGGCCCCCTGTGATTGAAGGGACCACAGGGGCCCAGCCAGGGGGTGGGAGTGTGAGGGAGAGGACAGAGGAACCTAGGGGCAGAGGGAACCTGGGTCATGGGAGACCAGCAGGCAGGTATGCAAGAGGAAGCTGATGGAGGGCATTTTTGCAACACAAACGTATCTATTTGTGCTTAGGAAATTCACTTTCACAGAGAAATCTGTGCCCTCATTTCCCTTGAAACACATGTCTCTCAATCTATCTTTCGTCTGGCTGTTTTTAGTAAAGAGACACCAGAGAGGGTTGGCTTTAGGGTGGAAGAGCACAGCTCTCTGGGCAGTGGTGGGCAGACATGGCTCAGCCTCACTGCGGGAGACCCAGAGAGCAGGGGGCATAGGGGCAGCTGGGAGCCTGCTGCCCCGTCCAGGAGCTGGGCCATGACTTCACTGATGGAAGTCCATCCCATTTTTTATGTCTGCCTTTTGAGAAGATGAGATTTTACATCGTTAATATGAAATCTCACCTTGAATGTCAAAAAACCAACTAGGCCAGCATGTTCATGTTATTGTCTGATTCCCTCTTGCCTGGATGGCTGTGGTCTGGGGCCCAGGGCTTGGGATAGAACATTAATCTGCACACCTTGGTAGCAAAATGTGCTTCTAATTTTGGTGTGTGATTCATTCCATCTGTTAGGTACATGAGTTTTTCTGTTTCTAAAACCAGCTCCTTCTAGTTCTGCTGCAATTTAGGTTCAAAGGCTTTAAGATCTACTTCTGGGTCTTCCATTGAGTTTGGCTCGTGGGGAGACTAACCAGAGACCCAGACTATGCAGCTGACACCCTAACGTTCTGTTGGGATCTTTGGGTTCTGAATTAGTTAGGATTTAGCCCTGGTTTCTAAGACAGAGGTGATGGCTTAGCCAAGATTAAGTTTGTTTTTACTCAGGTAGATGGCGGGGCTGGTGTGGCAGTTTGGATTCATGAGGTTTTGAGGGACTCAGTGTCCCCCTAGTTTTCTGCTCCACACTCCCCTGGCCCTGGGAATCTTCTTCTTCATCCTGAGGCCCCACTGCTGTCTTCATGTTGGCCAGTGAGAGCAAAGAAAAGAAGAGGGGCAGGTCACAGGGCAGGCAAGGGCAGGCGAGACAGACTTACCTGTCCTTACCTTGCATGGAGAGCCCTTACGCTCCTGGTCCCTTGTCTCTGTAAGGAAGGGTAGAGTGTGGGGTCCTCATTTTAGGCTGCTGTGCCCTGGCTGCCAAACAACAGAGGTTCTCTTTAAAAAGGAAGACATGGGGGACAGCAGTCAGTGAAGCAGAGAAGGTGAAGAACTCAGAGTCAAACACACAAATGCAATTCCAACATCTCCACAGGGATTCACCATGAATTTTCAGATTTACTCCTGACTCTCTAACCAGTTCTGTTTTTTTCTAATTTAAAAAAAAATTTTAGAGACAAAAGAATGAAAACATATCCACAACCAAATAGACAAACCAGAATAACACAAAAACAATACAGGAAATACAAAATTATATAGAAGGTAGTAGGGAATTAACAATGGTTGCTGTATTACATAATGTTATCTTTGCATTTGTTACTCAGTTATACAAATAAAGGCACATACGATTAATCAAACAGTTTTCTCCACCCTCATCTCTGTTGTTCTACCACCCACTCAATCGTCTTCCCTCTGATAATAATTATACTTTTTCGTTTATTTACTCCCTCAGGGTCTCACATTGGGAAGACACATGAATGATTCAAATTATGCTTCTACAAACATGGGTGCAAACAAATTACTATGGCACTAGGTGGAAAAGCACCCAACCTCAATGACAATATATAGACAGGGACCCAGGCACACTATGATCAGCGCCCCACTGACAAGCCCCTGGGGGTCTGGTTGGGTCCTCGGGGTTGCCCCTGCATACCACCATGCTCCATCCCAATGTGGCGCGCCCACGGGCCCAGTCGAGTCCTAGGGGTTGCTCTCATGTACTGCCAGGCTCCGCCCTGTCACTGTGCACCCAGGGGCCCAGTCCAGGTCCTCAGGATTTTCATGTAGCCTTCGGGGAACCCCCCTCCCCCCTCAGGCTGCTGAGCTTCCAGTCAAGGCCCCTGGAGTCTCCTCATAGGCCACCAGTGTCTGCCTGCAGCTGCCTATGACTCTTTGGAGGCTATCCCTGCCCAGCTAGAGGACCAGGTCTGTACCCTACTTCCAGGTCTTCGCCTCCTCCCACCTCTCGTTCTCCAGTGCTGCCACTCCCCATCCCTTACACAGCTGGTCATTGGGCACACTTATGACGCTAGGCACAAGTGGCGTAAGGTTTCCCCCACCCATGCTCACTGAGGTAGTCCAGGGTGTGTACTAAGTTTAATTATTAGTTCTAGGAGACAATTGGAGGAGTTTCTCGGGTCTTCTGTGTAGAGTATGTTGTCATCTCTCGGTCTCCAGGACTGCTGCTTTTCATATAATTTGTTGCTATGGGTTCACACAAGGTTCATATATGCAAGCAGTGTGAAGTCCCTCTTGGTGCTCATATTAGTACTTTAGAGTGGGTCCTGAAGCCCGTGGACTCAGCCAGTTGCTGTCTGGAACACATGGTGGGTGTGAGGGGCGCCAAGTCTCAAGGTGCTCACAGAAGGAGTTCAGGGTGGAAACTTCAGCCTGGTACCTCAGCTCATGTTTCCTGCTTGGTGTTGCAGTGAGAAGGGCGTGGGGCCATCTGTCCCACCTCCATCTGCACCTCACTCTTTCTGTCGTGCTCCAGTTCCCATTTGTTCATTGGCTTGTTCATTGGCTGGATCCCTGGGTATTGCCATGGCCCTAGTGTCACTGCTGCTGCTCTCTGCTGCTCTCTGCTGGTGGTTGCTCTCACAGGGGAGAGGTAGCAGGCCACAGCCTCTGGGCAGGCTCAGAGCTGGGTGTGGCGGGCTGTGCACTGGTTGCTTTGTCTCCACCTAGGCTCAGGGCACTGATTAGAATGGGTCGGGTTGCTGCAGAGCAGGCATGCTGCTTTAGTGGCTGTTGTACCTTTTTATCATCAAGCTGGGTTCAACAGCACCTCCCAATCACTGCTGCCTCTCTTCCTGACTGTGCTTTCTCCATTCTGGTTTTTGGTCCAGCTCTTGGAGTTCTGCTCTCCTCTGGCCAAGCCTGGAGACTCCTGCAAGCACAGGCTTCTGAAACTGAAGCTGCAGGTGTAGGAATGAGGGAGAGGGCCAAAGATGTGTATGGAGTGGTGACTCCCTCTTTCTCCTCCCCTTCTTCCTCTAACTGTGCCATGGCAACTGCCCGAGCTTTTCCTCAGGGAGGGATCTTGTTTGCTCTTTCTGAGGGCTTCAGTTCTCATTTCAAATCCTTCCTGGGAACAGGGAACCCACTTCTCTCCTTCTTATCTTTCTCATGTTGCTATATTCCAGTGTCTGGATGGTGACCCTCTGAGAGGATCTTTCTGTGCTACTTACCCAGTCGCCATCTTCCCAGAAGTCCACCCTCTAACCAGTTTTGAAGCAAAAAGTTTTTCAGGGGCTGGGGATATAGCTCAGTGGAATAAGCGCTTGCCTAGCAAGTGCAGGGTCCTGAGTTCGATCCCCAGTACTGCAAAAAAAAAAAAGTTTTTCAAATTAATATCATAACATTGTGTTAGTAACATCTATATTTTTTCTTCATACTATTTACCACATTTGAATACCAATTAGCCTATATATATATATATTTTTTTTTTTTTTTTTTTTTTTTTGAGACAGGGGTCTTGCTGTGTAGTGTAGGCTGGCCTTTGATTCACTATGTAGCCCAGGCTGACCTCAAACTCCCAGCAATCTTCCTGCCTCAGCTTCCTGAATGCTGGGATTATAGGCGTGTGTCACCATGCTTGGCTTAGCCCATAGTTTGTTTTATATGTCATTAGAAATAGAGTCAATGTTTTTTCTAAGTAAACCTTTTATAAAAGGAAATTTTGCTGAGCAATAACAAAAATTCAAGATCAAAATTTAGGAGATGTACCTAAGGCAGTGTAGAGAGGGAAATTTGTAGTTATCAATGAGTATATATTTTAAAACAAGAAAGGTGGAAAAACAATGACTTAAAACAAGTAAGTAGAATTCCACCTTATGATACTGGATTAAAAAGAGATTGAAGTAAAATCCAAGTAAGTAGAATTAAAGAAGATAAGAAGAAGAGTTGAAATCAGTGACCTAGTAAACAGAAGTCAGTAGATGAAATTAAAACAAAGTCAGATGTGGCACTGCACACATATAATCCCAGCACTTGGGGGTTGAGGTAGGAGGATCAAAAGTCAGAACCCAACCTGAGCAGTTCAGCAACTTAGTAATACCCTGTCTCCAAATAAAAAGGGGCTAGGGGTATAGCTCAATGTGAAGGGTTCAATTCCCAGGACTGAAAAAAAAGAACCACCCAAAACAATCAAAGCTAAAATTAACTTTTTAAAGAGATCAACAGAACTGATAAACCTGTAAGCTACACTCTTTTACATTTTGATCTTATCACTCAACTTTTTGTAGGAAGACCTTAGAATCATCTTATATCGCTCTAAATCAAAGTAGTTCTTTACAATAGCTGGGCAAATATCTTGGGGTGAATATACTTATAAATTGCTCAGTCATTCATTTAGTCATAGAAATTTGTTTTGTCTCCAGTCCTGGACCACTAGGAATAAAGCTACAGGGAACACTTTTGTGTGTATCCGTACAGGGTCTGGGTACTTTTATGTCTTGGAGTAGCCTTTCAGCAGTTGGAGAGGTGATGTATGCTCATCTATGAACTGTATAGCGGTAGCCATCACCAGCTTTTCTTCTTGTCAGTTTGAAAGAAGTGTTTATATAGTACAAAAATTAACTATTATCACCTAATACCAATTTACAAATTTTTATGGGTTTACATAAAGATGCACTTTTGTGTGTGTACAGTGCTGAGAACTGAACCCATGGCCCTTGCACTGAGCTACATCCTCTCCCTTCTTTTAATTTTTATTTTGAGACAGGATCTTTCTAAGTCACTAAGTTGCCCCAGGTTGGACTTGAACTTGTGCTCCTCCTGTCTCAGCCTCCCAGAGCGCTGAAAACTTCTATTCACGTAATCATGTACAGATTACCAAAATTTAGTTGTTTCAACGTTTGTGCTTTTTTCCCCCCTTTTGTCCCTTCAATCTTATGAGTCTTGGTTTGTAAAGTTTCCCCACGCTCTCTACACTGTAATTGTATTATTCTTGCTTTTTTTTTTTTTTGCACATGTAAGGCAGAAAGTGGCAGGGAGCCCTCTGTCTGTGGTGAGGCCCTTCCCAGGACAGGCTGCCCCTGCTGACTGATGGCAGGGAGGAAGGCCTGGATGCCGGCCTGAGAATGGGCCTGTCGGCTACCACTTGCTCTGCAGCTCCTGGCTGCCTGCCTCTCCTCTCGCCTCCCCAACTTCCTTTCACAGGTGTGGATTCCCCAAAGCACCTTGCGCTTGAGCTGCCACCATGAGGCATGAAGAATTGGCTGGCCTGGAGGAGATGGAGGGAATCCCTGTGTCTGGCTCAGTCTACTTGGTGCTTCCTGTTTTCATGATTAAGCTGCTCAGACTGAGAGTCCCAAGATTGACAAAAAGTGTCATTTTAGGGATTCTGCTCTCATTTACCTGAGACATCAGGAGTCACCTTTTATTTTGAAATATTTGTTTCCATGCCTGTAATCCCAGTACTCAGGAGACAGAGGCAGAAGGACTGCTGTGAGTTCAAGGCCAGCCTGAGCTACATTGTGAGGCCCTTTTTCAAAACACCAAAAAAAAAAAAAAAAAAGTTATTTCCATATCAAGTCTAGAGCTCTTCTCTGATGTTCGGGTTTGCCTGCTCAGCTGTGCCCTGCACCTGTTCATGTCTAT
This sequence comes from Dinomys branickii, assembly GCA_004027595.1. Classification (NCBI taxonomy): domain Eukaryota; kingdom Metazoa; phylum Chordata; class Mammalia; order Rodentia; family Dinomyidae; genus Dinomys; species Dinomys branickii. Next base: position 66,557 of record PVLD010006895.1, on the reverse strand, counting down.
GGGCACTGGGGTTCCCCTGCTTCTCCTCACTGCAGCCCCCTCAGTAATGGCAGTGGCCCTTCCCAGGTGCTCAGCCTACACCTGCCGGGTCCTGCTCCTCTCCACCCCTCCAGGTCTGGGTTCTCTGTCTCTGGAGGGGATTAAGAGATGGCCATCCTGGTGCCCTTGCTCTGTCCTCCACTGGGACAGGGTCAGTTTTATATGGCACCAGGTCGGCCACCGCCCTGCCTTGAGCCCTGATGTCTCACACTGGTGCAGAAGCCGCTGCTGAGCTCAGGCTCACTCTGCCTAGGAAGCTGTCTCTTGCTTCTATCCTGCTTTGTCTGGTGCCTGTAGAGCAGACCCCTCTGCCCCAGTCGTGTGGCCTTTGCTCTTCCCAGGATGGGCAGGGTGTCTCTACCCCTTGGTCTCCACACTTCTGCCCTCTCTGCAGCTGGGCACTTGCTCCAACACTCGCCTCCGCAGAGGCTGCTCTGACCTTAGGCGAATTGTCTCAGTGCCCCGCCAGCCCAGCGTGCCAGCTCTGTCCTTCCCTGGAATCCTTCTTGCGTCTGACCTCTTGCACACTTGGAAGAACCCAACCCGTCCTTAGACTGGGTGTGAGTACAGCCATCTGAGGTGGTCCCCGAAGGCTCTGGGAGAGCAGGAAGTGAGACAGAAGGGAAAGGTGCTGTCTTGGTGAGGTGATAGGCAGGTGGCCATGGCAGGCCTCTGGGAGGCCTGATGGAGACAACCTGGAGGTTGAACAGCTGGCTCTGTGCTGAGGGCCGCTTCCCAGGATGCCAGTTTCTGGCCACACAGGTCCTGTAGCCAGGGAAGACCCCAGATAAAGGACCGCATGGGGAGAAGCCACTGTAGGGTGTCTATTTACTGTCTCAGGTTCTCACTTGCTTGTCACCTCTCCTGGGCACCATAAGCTCCCTGTGGCCTGGGGTGCTCACTTTTGGTGCCCCGCAGGGATGCACTGTGCAGGCATGGTCAGCCCTTCTGAATATGTGCCATGCCTTAGTGGTCCAGCCCCTTGGGCTACTGTGCTGGACACCGGGAGCCTTAAAGAGCCCAAATTCCAAACAAACTCATGTGGTCGGAGAGCTGCAGACCTCACCCTGCCGTTCTTTCTGGGTGCTTTGGAGCCTGTGGCTGGTTGTGCCCAAGTTGCTTTTTCCAACAGCAGTGGTGCTGAGGAGGGCTTGGAGCTGTGATTACAGCTCCTGGTTCCCCTGGTGCTTTGCTGAGGCTCCGAGGAGATGCCCTTTGATGTCCCAGCCACAAGTCCCAATGCACCCGTGACAATAACAGTCCCAATTACCAGGCCATCCAGCTCGATGGGAGATTCGGAAGCCCAGAAATTGCTCCTGAGTGCAATCACTAGTGACAGGTTTTTTGAACTCACCTGGTTGATCAGAAGTGAGCAATTGACATGGGTATTTTTGTTTCTTCCTTAGTGGAGAAGGTGTCATCATTTTAGAAATTGTCTAAATGCCGGAGACCCCAAGGACAGGGACTCCTGAGCTCCATCTCTATCCCTGGTGGCAAAGTTTCATCTCTACATCTACGTGACCCTTGGTTGAATTCTGAATTGAAAGTAAAAGTTCTAAATTTGGTTGTTAGATTATATGACTGCATTTGCAGCATATGATTTTGGGTGTGAAAATAGTCTTGAGGTTATATAAGAAATGCCCTTTAGGAGATATGCACTCAACATTTGAGGGTTGAGATAGCATGATCTTTACACACACTTACAGATGGCTTCCAGAGCAGGAAACACACACATGTATACACACACATACCTCAAAGTAACTCCCCTGGAGACAGATGACCCCATGTGGCATGGTGTGACCAGCTGGTGACCTATGTAAGAGATGTGATGTTCACTGTACCACTCTAGACCTTTGAGTTTTTTTTTTTTTTTTTTAACTAAGAACATGGGAAAAATAAAGAAAACAAAATTTATAGAACCAGATAGGACAGCATCCTGGCTGGGTTTGGGTTGGCCAGGATTTCAGCCTGAGAAACTTGTTTGAATGCTGCTAATGCCACAACATGAAGCAGTGCTTTTTTATATATATTTTTTTAAACTCTAAAGAGTAAAATCTGGCCAGGGTTGAAGAACAGTGACCTCTCTTATTCTAGGCAGAGATGTACTAAGGCAGGATGGCCTTGGTGGTGATGATGCAGGACCCAAGGCAGCGTCAGTCAGCCAGAAAGTGTGGGCCAGGCCCTGTGGTCAGCACTCCTCCAACACCACTGCTTGAAGTCCAACAAGGACCAGTTGTAGTCAGGGTTAGCGAGGGAAAAGATTTAATACAGGACACATAATTTATAGAATTATTTTATAGTATTCACCCAAAGAGTCAAATGCAAAGAGTGCAGGAGATCTGTCCGCACACTAGAGACCCAAAGAATCCAGCTGAAAGCCTGGATCCCATGGCAATATCCTGCACAAGTCCAGCTGAAGACCTAGAGCTAATGGCAATGTCCTCCATGACGTTGTTCCAGCCGGAGGCCTAGAGCCCAGGACAATGTGTCATGCAAGTCTGTATCAAAGACCAACACTGGGAAGGTCCAATGACCAGTGTTGGAAGCTAGAAAGTCTACACCAATGGGATGAAGGATCTGTGCCAGGAGCCTGAGGTATCCACAACAGAACCGGGAAGTGATGCTCAAGGCAAGGACCAGAGCTCCCCCAAAGAACCACAGCCATCCTCAGCGACAGGGAGGATTTGAGCTCCTTTGACAATGAGAACAGCTGAGCTCATATCAGGAAAACCAGCACGACAAGCTCCTCCAAGAGAATCCACAGCACCTGTCTAACCCTCCAGTTGTCCTTTCACAGTTGACAGCAGTTCTCAGGTGGGCCTTCCACGCCCAGCACCATGCTGACTCCATTCAGCTGAGTGTGACAACTTGACTATCAGTTAATCCATCACAGACCTGGAGAAAACAAGAAAAGCGAGGCTGAGCAAGGTCACACACTGTCCCTCGGAGGCACTGTGCTCCTCAGTGGGCAACTACATATGCCCAGTAAAGAGATTACATTAAAACAATGAGCCATAGGAGAGAACGGTCAAAGGCTCCCTGGGCCAAGAGATTTTAAGATCCCAAGCAGGGTTTACCAGTCCTGGAAGGAAGCTTTGCAGAGGAACATTGTATCTTTAGGCTGAGATACCCTGGGAACCCCCTGGCCCCTGCTTAAGCTGAGATCTGGGCCCAGAGGACAGGTCTGGGAAAGCAGGGATGGTCCCTTTGCTGGATTCACAGGTCCTTCCTCCTCAGAGAGCCTCCCTTGCTGCACAGCCCGGACGAGAGGTGCTAGGGATAGCCGTTCTGGATGAGCGTGAGGGGCAGGGGTGGTCACAGATGGAGGGGCTTCGTTCTCAGTCTGAAAGTCTCCCAAGGGAGGGTTGCATGGCAGGTGCTGGCTTCGGTAGGGTCCTGTACTTCATTTAGGGTGAATATATTCCCTTTCTCAGCCCTGACCAGCCAGGACACCTGCCACCCGGGGAGGAAGGGACACCTCGGCCACCTGAAGGGCACTTGATAAGGGCCCTTCCTGATTGCGCAGAGGGAGAGACAGAGGCAAATGAGCCAATTAAGGCAGTGCCAACTGCATTCTATATTCTGGTGACTCAAGACTCAATTCCCACGTGGACAGAGTCCAGAATAGCAACCCGATCAACATCTCAGACAGAAAAAGCCACATCTGATGCATGCTTTAAAAGGAAAGCTGTCTTGGTTGCTAGGGCCATGTGAGATGGCTCTTTCTTCCCAGCCAGAGAGGTCACACAGCTTCACCCAGACCTGAATGTCCCTGGCTCACACTGGAAGAAGGTTGCCGGGGGCCCAGGCAAGTCAGGCCCAGGAAAGGTGTGACAGTGAGATGTTGGGAGCAGGACCAGGGTGGGGTTGACACAGGTGTCAGCAGGGACAGCTCTGCCCCTCTGTCCACGCTTCCTGGGTCTGGTCTCTCCCGAGGTCAGGTGACAGCAGGCCAGAAGGAGCACTCCTCCAACACCACCTTATTGGCAAAGGACATTGAGCAGGTCTGCGGGTGGCGGTAATCTCACAAGGTAGCAGGGCCCACAGTGTTTGATGCTCTTTCCTGAGTCGAGGTTGTCCTGAGCAGCTGCTGTCCCCCATCCTGTGGCTGACCTACACTGGGCAGGCATGACTGACGGGCAGGATGGTACTGGACAGGGTCCAAGGAGGGTCCCCAGAGAGGAGATGGAGATCCCCAGCTCGCTGCACCCAAGGAACAGAAAAACAGTTTTCAGGATGTGTCAGTAGGAGGCACAGAAAAGGTTTATTTAGCAGAAAGAAGTACACATTCAAAAGGAAGGGTGGGTATTCAGAAAGTGAAAGGTAGCATGGCATGGAGTATGTTTATGTGGTCTTGGGCTGGCCTCAAGGTAGGGGATGTAGGCTGTGAGTCCCACTCTTTTGGGTCACCCAGCCAGTGGGCTGTGTTAAATCACAGACATTCGCCTGCGTTCTGAGTGGCGTTCTGCTGCCCGCTCATACTGCCGCTTCCCTGAGGACGCAGAGTTGTGGGGGAGGATTTACAGGTGAAAACCCTGAGCCCAGAGCCCCAGTCACAGGCTGGTGGTGTCTTCAAGGCCCTTGGGAGGGAGCCTCTGAGCGAGTACTCCAAATTAGATACAAAGTCAAGGCTACGTATAAGCCCAAAAGTCAAGGCTATGTATAAGGTGGCGCTATGGGTTGATAAACTGGGGTTTAAAGGAAGAAAAAGAGAAAGGAAAAAGCCGTGACTTGTACCAGTCGCTGGTTTCTGTGGTGGAAAGTCTACCATAGCTGATTCCCAGGCTTAACAGCTTTACTTTCGTGACTCTCTTACAAAGGGCTCAGTGCCTGGCTGGTGTGAGTGACCAGGCTGGGCCCTGCCGGGGGATCTCCTAGCAAGGGGGTGGTGCCCAATGGGGTCGTCCCAACAATGTTGTGAACAGAAAATACAAACACACAGCCATCTCCTCTCGCTGTTCTAGCCCGGGCCTTTTGTCCCAGGGAGGTGGGGAGCACTGAGGTCCAGAGCAGGGACCCTGAGCAGACGGCCTGGTAGCTGCTTCTCATGACACCCATGTCCGCCATGTGCACTCTCTGTGCCCGAGGCCCAGGCTGATGGTGGCAGCAGCGTTTGGGAGGAGGGAGCGGTTTATCAGGGCAGAGCCCTAAGAGCAGGGCCTGGCCTCCAGCGAGCCCTGTAGGTGTTTGTTAAGTGAATCACAAAGCCTCTGCTGGGAAACTTCAGTGCCCACGTGACTCGGATTTCCCATCAATGGCCTTTATCCCCAGGAATGGTCCTTAGGTCACAGGATGTTGTGTCATTAATGAGGTGGTGCTTGCTGGGTTGGAATGGTATCAGGTATTATGGGAGAGACTTTTGGGGATATGGCCAGGAGGTGGCCTAAGAGACCACAATTGTTACCAAGGAGGTGACACTTCATCCCACACCTGACAAATGACCAAGTCAATGGAGGTAAGTGGGTGAAGGGTCAGGGTGGGGGCAGAGATACTTTCCAGGAAGGAGGCAGCATGTGCAAAGGTCCTGAGGTGTTGGGGGTTTGGAATGGACAAGTATGGATGGGAGGCCGGAGTGGCAACAACCGAGTAGACACAGTGGCCAGTGATAGATGTGGGTCTTGTTCTTGGGACTGCAGCTGACACAGGGTGTGGAGGAGAAGCCTCAGGATGGGTCTGGGGACACAGGGGCTGTGGAGAGAGCAGCCAAGGGGCATAATGAAGGAACCTGGCCCTCAAGCATGGGCCAGCACCAGCAGCCTATGGGAGCTTCCTGTTCTACCAGGGCTGCAGGTCATGTGGAGACCAGGAGACCCACACATCTCCCTGCGGGTGACTTCATGCCCACTGCTGATGGTCCCACAAAAGGATGGAATTACTAAAGTTCCTCAAAGGAATAAATGAGCGTACCTGTTTCACTGTGGGGCAACTAACTATTTCTTTAACACAAGTAGCATTTAGACTCAAAAAAAATAAAATAACCAAAGATACCCGAAGCAGTGGAATTCAGTGACAAGGACATCTGTGAATAATTAAGGGTCCCACACGTGGCCGCGTTGCAAGGAGGCTCATTCCTCAGCCTGTCACAGAAGACCTGCTTTCCAGCAAGCAGAGCCTCTTAATTAAATCTTATTTGTTGCAAAGACGAGAGGCATTTGTATTTCCTGAGGCTCTGTCCTCACAAACGTTGCAGTGTTTTCTCTGAAAATGCTTCTTTCTGCTTGAGAGAGCCAGATCATTGCTGTCCCCCCGCCCCGCCCCCCAGCAAGGACAAAGTGCACAAATTCCCTGTCTGGTGACCAGTTGTCAGCACCAGCAGCCTATGGGAGGATCCATCCTTAATGGATCCTAAAGGAACCTGTGGCTCCTGAGAAATAGTCAGAGCCCCCGTGCCCCATTGCCACACATCAGGCACGTCCCGGCCGTACAGGTGGGGAGCCTGTGATGGCCTGTGGGCACGGCCTCTGGCCTGAATGCAGCCACTTTTCCGCCCCTTCTGGGGTTTTACTGTGTCCCTTAGTTCTCCAAAGTCCTGTAGTGATGCTCAGGTTACAAATGCGCCTCTCCGTTCTTCCACCTGTCTCTCATTGTTCTAATTTGTGTTCCTGACACCACGCGTGCCCCCTGGACCACTGTGAGGGGAGGATGGTCTCAAGTTCAAGGTCCCTGGTAGGTAAACAACAATGTTAAGCTCATAGACATCCTCTGTGATTACCATCAACCACCCAGGACCTTGGTGTTGGCAGTGAGGAGCGGGTAATTTATGAGTTCTTCCTCATGGCCCATGATCCCTGATCTGTATCAGTGTGAAACAAGAGGCCAGTGGAGACGAAAACAAGGCAGCCCCTGCCCCCCTCCTGCCATGTGACACTGAGTCACCCACTCATGAAGTGGGCCTTTGTGCCGGTAAAGCATCAATCCCACAACCTCAAGTCACCGTCCTGGAGTCGGAGAGCTGGACAGGTGATGAAAGGTCCCTGATTGCTCTCCTTCCAGCAGGCAGAAAGAAATGCACGGAGGCTTGGATGCCCGCCCTCGTATTCGTGGGAACCAGCCTGGACTGAGAAGAGGAAGCTGGGTAAGTGTCTCTGAGAATCTGGTTCACAAAGGCTTTCGTCAGCAGTTCAAGATCATCTGGGCCCAGGCTGTGGATTCTGCCAGTCTATCCATCGTGGCCTCCTGAGAATGAGCCTCAGGTCGCACCAGCCCTCTGTGCACATGGGGATGTGTCACTGAAAGCTCTTGAGCCGTGGTCACCAGTTCCTGCCAGCCTGCCCAGGCCTCAAAGCAGCACACCAGCTTCTCTCTCCTGGACTCAGTTTCCCTAGTAAGAAACTGTCCTTGTGCTGTTCCTGCATGTCACCTGATGGAAGAGAAAGGGGACCGAGAGGTGAAGCTGCTTCTGTCTGTGTTCCCAGAAGAGGATCCTGACCTCAGGGCACCAAGATGTGTTCCCTAGAGAATGGAGCCTTGACCTTAGGGGAGAGCAGTGTGGGAACTGCAGCCTCCATGGTAAGTTCCACAATCACTCCCTGGGTTTCGAACACACTTATCCCATTATTCTTGTCCTTTTTGAAGCATTTCTGGCAATCCTCTTTCATGAATGTCTTTATTGTTGTGGCTGCCTCAATGTCCTGAATTTGTTAAACATGTTGACTTTTCATGATCGTTTTGACTTTGGGGAAGAACCAGAAGTTGTACAATGCCAGATCCAGTAAATGACATAGATGAAGACACACTTATGACTTGTATCGAAGTGTACCTCCAAAGCGTCATGTGCTCACAGATGGGGCTTTTTGAAGGTGGCTGGATTTAGCGTGTGTGAATATGGATAATGGGCATGATGACTGGATTAGTCCACTAACTGAATGAGTGTAGTTCTGGGTGAGGCTGAATAGATTTACCGAAGACAAAAGACCCACTCTGGGTGTAAGTGGCACCAAGCAATGGGCCTGTGCCTGAATGAAGTCCGGTTTGCTGCTCACTGCCTCCTGCTTGCCCTGCTGAGGACTGTTTTTCCTCCACCAGTCTCTCTACTCGGCTCCGCTGCCTTGGAGCTGGCCGATTATGGACTGAGTCTTCTACCAACTGTGAGCTAAAATAAATCTTTCTCCTGTACCTTGTCAGGTATATTTGTCCCAGCAAGGAGAAAAGTAACTAAGACACACATGGCAAAGCTTTTATTTGACAGAAATTGCCATAAATGTAAACATTTGGATAATGTTTTTGATCATACGTCATCTGTGCCCGGCAAATGGTTGTTCCTCTCCTCAGTTTAGTATCCGGTGTTATGTGTTCCTTTATCTCACACTGCCAGGCGGAGGGATGTTTCCTGCAATAATGGACCCCAAAGGAGGCATGGACCACACTGGAATCCGAGGGGCTGGGCTGAATTCGATGCTGCAGTGGAAGGCAGAAAGCTCCAGGCGGGCCTATCACACGGGTCTGGTACACATCTCTCACATTTCACTTCTGTATTTGTTTGCTTACTTCCCTCAGTAGAAAAAATACTTAAGGTCAGGATTTGGAGATCAATATATCTTTACACTACTGAATTCAAACACTTGTGAGATTTCTAGAATGCAAGACTAGACTTTGGGGGCTCCAGGAACAAGTACAGAGCAAGTTATGGCATTTATGAAACAACCTTGGCTGGGAAAAACTGAAGATGGGATTTTTCTGTATTAGTCAGGTTCTCCAGAGAGACAGAGCCACAAGATTTATTCATTTATTGAATGATTTTATATATCCCATGAGTTGGCTCACATGGTTATGGAGGGTGAGAAGCCCATATGCTGTCCCATCTGCAAGTCAGAGAACAAAGAAGGCCAGTAGGTTAGTTCAGTTCAAGTCTCAAGGTTCAAGCATCAGGGGCCCATGCCTGCATGCAGAAGATGAATGTCTCAGCTCCAGCAGAGAGTGAATTGGCCCCTCTGCCTTTCTGCTGTATTGTTTTATCATAGGCCTCTATGGATTAGATGGTCCTGCTCACGCTGGCGAGCTCGGCTCTCTTTACCTGTCTACGGAGTCAAAGGCCCATCTCTTCTGGAAATGAATGATGTGAGTCAGAGACAGGCTTCTGTGAAGGCAGCAAAGCACAAGATTCAATACACCTGGGTCTGCAGCTGCTCCGCTGTGGGCCCCGTGGCTGCTCTGCAGTGGGCCCCGTGGCTGCTCCACTGTGGGCCCTGCGGCTGCTCTGCTGAGGGCCCCGCTGAGGGCACCTCATGGACTGGACCTGCCCCCACCCATAGCATGGCGACGGGGTGGAGCCGGGCGGTCCGCTGTGAGCATAGGTGCTTTTCCACCTCCGACCATGGCAGTTTGTATACACCCATGTATGTTATAGTATAGTTTGAGGCAGCAATATGTCTTCCCAAGGCGAGAGTCCAAGGATATAGATAAACCCAGGAGTATGGTTATTATCACAGGGGAGATGACTGATTGAGTGGTAGGGCAACGGAGATGAGGGAGGAGAAAAACTGAATGATCAAATGGGCCATCATCTGTGTAACTGAGTAACAAAGGTGAAGGTAACATTATGTAGGACAGCATCCAGAGCTGATTCCCTTCTATGTTCTCTATAATTCTGTATTTCCTCAATCGTTTTTGTATTAACAGAAGTGAAGATAACTTTATATTATACAGCATCCAGTGCAAATTCTCTACTATCTTCTCTATAATTTGGTATTTCCTTTAATGTTTTTGTGTTAACTAATGTGAAGATAACTATGTAATACAACATCCAGTGCTAATTCCCTACTATATTCTGTATAATTTTGTATTTTCTGTATTGTTTATGGCTTATTCTGGTTCATATGTCTCCATTCTTTTGTCTTTAAAATAAAATAAAAAAAAATACACCTGGGTGCAGGCAGGTGGCAGGTCAAAAGACCATCAGTGGGGAACAAAAAAAACCCAGGTTTTTCATAGGGCTTGGAAAAGGAGGGGCGAGGCTGGCAAGAGACACCATGGGAGGAGGCCTGAGCTAACATGAGTGGTCAAAGTTCTCAGAGCATCCAGTGCAAATGTATGGATGTTTTCAGATGTCCTGGCGCTGGAAAGTTTCTGTGTTCTGCCTTATCTCTTCATCATGACAGCCTGTCGGGTGTTTGCTGAAGGCAGCACCTGTGCTGGGCGGCAGTGTTTTGCTGAGAACAATAAGGCTGCTGGAAAACAGTTTGGATGCTGGGAAAGTCATGCCGGAGTTGAGCCTGAGGGAAACATTATTTTCTTTTTGAGACATGGTCTCATTATATAGTTCCTTGACTTTCCTGGCCTTGAATTTACTATGTAGCCCAGACTGGCCTCAAGTTCATGGCAGTCTTCCTGCCTCAGTCTCCCAAGTGCTGAGATTACAGGTGTGCACCACCAAGCCTGGCTAGAAACACTCAACTCCTCCTCACATCAATAAAAAATGTGGTACCAGCTTGCTGGGCATCTTTCAGCCCAGTCAGGTGACACATACACCTGACCATGGCATTGGTCATTAGAGAAGTTGCCAGCACTTTGTTCTTTCATCACTTTCCTGGGGGAGGCAATGTGCAGGTGGAAACAGGGTCTTCTGTGCACTGTAGCTTCCCACCACCTTCCGCACACCACCTCTCCAAACCATCTTTCCTCTTCACCTTGCCTTGTCTACTCTCACTTTTGGCACCGTCCCTCTGTCTCGTGGACAAACTGTCTTGTTCACTGCCTTTGCGCTGATATTGTAGCACATCCCATCTCTTCTACCCATCCCAGGTCAGCGTGTGCAGGAAGGCACGACGCACACAGTCTCCCATTGCTTGTTGCTTGTGTGATGCAGCCCCCTGTCCTCCAGGGTGCTCTGGGGTCATGTTAAAGAGGCTGGATGCCCTCTGCTGACCACTTCCTGGTGCTGTGACACAATCGCTGGCACCCGCACCTTACTGGAGGAGAAGTTTATTTGGGTCACTGTTTTAGTTGGCTCAGTCCATGGTTGGTTGGCAGAAAGAGCATGGTGGAAGGGCCTGTTGGAGGACAGCTGCTCATTCCATGGCAGCCAGGAAGCAGTGAGAAAGAGGAGCAGTCAGGGACAAGAATACACCCTTCCAGGTCATGCCCCCAGTTACCTGTCTCTTCTGATTAGGCCACACCTACAAATATAAGTGAGCTATGAACTCAATAGTGTCCCCATGATCTAATTACCTTCCAAACACAGGAGACTCCGGGGGCGGGGTGTGCATTTTAGACCTGAACCATAGTAGCCAGGCAGCAAGGTCTTCCTTGAGGGGAACTAGATCAGCACATCTCCCTGCACACCCGGGACTAGAGATAGTCCCCAGGCTCAACCCTTGACCAGCTGTGTTGAAACAAACTAGAACTCCTTGGAGCCTCAAGTTCCGAGTCTGTAACAGTGGAAAGAACACTGAATTTCACTGGTTTCAAGATGCACCTTCTTCACAGGTTAACATCCCTCTACACTGTATCTGTCACATAATCGATGGAGGCTTAGCAGGCATCACAACTGATTGCTTATGTTTTTTGTCCTTAGTGGTACAGGAAACAATAATGCATCATGCAATCAATTTTGTCTCAGATGTGTGACACGCAGGATAACTTGCCCTTGATGAGCTATTATGAAGGTCGTGAGAGACAGCCTGGGGTTGACAGGCCTCTGTGGAGAACCACCAGCATGGTTCTTTTGAAAGAAGAGCATTTGGCCCTACTTTCAGGCATTGATATGTACAGAGCCAGGTAGGATATTTCCTTATCCCCTGAATTGGCTGTAAGCAATGCAGATGGGTCTAGCTGAGGTGCTGATGCGCAGCCTTTTAAGCAATGCCACAGGGTGATGCTCCGCCTATAGCTCCCAAATAGTGTGTGTGAGCTAGGCTGAGGGACACTACGCTGTCCGCTGAGGTTGGGTTTTGAGAAAGAATCTGTGACATCTCGGGGCATGACAATTCCACATCAAAACTGAAGCACCCACCCCCAAACACAGATCGTGCCCCAGTCTGTGATATGCAGATTACACACTCTCTCTCTGCACGTTGCACAGGTGATTTCAGGACTCCTGCCTAGTCCAGCTCATAGCACCTACTACCTCCTGCCTTTCTCTCAGTCACTCATCCCTGAGCCACTCCCCTCTTCATGAAATTAATAAAATCTGGGTTTGGCCGTGGGTAGAGGCCTTTGTTCCAGTTAGCCATTGTTCTGACTGGATTTAGGACCCCCTTGGTTCCCCCAGAGCTACAAATATGCCTTAATGTCTTCACTCTTGCTGTGGGTTACACTGGAAGTGGTCGACTGGAATTAACGTACTTGAATTCCAATAACTTTCCCCTGGGATTACAAACATAAACTCCACTGGCCCGGATGAGGTCCAGGAAGGGCTTCACATGGGCTTCTGCACATTATAAAACACCCTGCAGTTGTGCATCCCGGTTCTCTGTGGGGAGTATCCATGGCCAGAGTCTCTCCTCTCCAGGCTTCTGCTCCTTATACTTTCTCCAAAGACATCAGACAGGACTGTGCTACTGAGGTTTGCTTTTTCTGAAACTTTGAGTTTTAGCCAGTGAAGGAAAGCAGGGGAGAGGGAAGGGACGTGGCTTGTTCCCAGGCAGTATCCTGACCCTCCAGCTCTGGGTGGGAGACAATGTATCCTGGCTCCATGAATTCTATGGTTCCTGCCTAGTGTCCAGCCTCACCCACTTAGGGGACTGCAGATCCCATTGATAAAGCCTGTTCTGCTCCAACATCTGTGTGGTCTCTGCAGCACAGAGTTGACACCGTGGCCCATCTGTTTGTCTAGGTGAGGATGGCCTTGACAGCCCACACTCTTTCTAGAAGACACAAGAGACTTTGCTGTCAACTCTCACCAGCACACCACCCCCAGAAAGTGTGGAATCTTCATTCAGAAGAGAAAAGTTCATTATCTCCTGAGTAGGCCCCTTCCACGTGTCCCCCTGGGGACTTAGGCACATGTGTCTACTGTCACAGTGAACTTGCTTCCTTCATGTAAGAATTGATTCCCAAAACTCATTAGAGCCCATTAGCTTCACTTTGTGGGACTAGCAGCACCGGGCCACCTCTCAAAGTCTGTCATATTATATTCTGTGTGAGCAACAGTTTCAAAAGCTGGGCTCTGGCCAACTTTGCATAATATATGAATTAAAAATAATTTTATTCCCTCTCCTGTCTTTGTACTTCCTCCCAGTGAATTATAGAACGCGTAATAAAGTTTCTGGGGAAGACTTCCATGAAAAAAATTCCATATTTATACAAAAATAGCATGAATGAGGCCTGTTGCTCTAAACCATGCTGGCCCATGAATTCTGAGCCTTTGTTTTAGTCAAAACTGGTGTTTAAAGGAAGAAGCTCAACTCAAACTGACTTAAAGAAGCAAGGAAGAATATAAGGACCTCACATCACTGAAAAGTTCAGAGGCAAGTGGCCTTCAGATATGGCTTTGTGCAGGTATTCATATGTCATCATCAGGATGGGGTGTCTGTATCTCCCCAGTCCCATTCCTTTGGATTTACTGGCTCAACTGCAAGCTGGCCCTCTGCTTGTGGTGGCAGCCCTGGTGTTCTTCCTTCCAGCTTCCTGTCCCAGCGGGCAGGGAGCCCTGGCTTCCCATTTGTATCAGAACAAGCCTTGGGGTGAGTTCATCTGAACAGCAGTTTGCACGAGGTCCTCCCTGAAGCAATGGTTGTGGGGAGGGCTGGACCAAGAAGCTGGTCAGAGCCATATCCACCCACTCCTGTGCGTGCAGAATGGGGGGGTGGCTTTTCCAAAGAAGATGAGGACACGGGTAGCAGACACTGAGTGGGCAACCCTGGGTGTCCCTAGCCCTCCCATTCTCCATTGCTTCTGTGTCTGTGTCACCCCCTCTGCCCTGGAGGACTCAGTGCCCACCCACTGGGGCTCCTGGGCTGAAATGCTCCTGGGCTTGGTGAAAAGCTGAAGAACATATTTGGGCCTTTGAGACTCGTGGACTCAAGCATTTGCAGCTCTGTGATCATAGCCATGTCACCTAACCTCAGTTTCTTCACCCATGGCACAGTTCTGGACATCACACCTATGTCCAAGTGTGGCTGTGAGGGGGGTGGGATGAGCTGACACGTGCCTGGGGCAACACCTGGTGACACCCACTGAATGTCACCTGACACTGGCACTGTCTGAGCCCAATGTCCCCTAGTAGATCAGATCCACACACATTTCAGAGGTCAGAAGGCTGTGATACAGAGAGTTCAGCACCTCCAAAACAGCCACCTCCACTTAGGCTGTCCCCAAATTGCCAACATTAGGAATAAAGAAAGATTATCTGGGTGATTCCCTGTCTCTCCTCAGCCATTCCGTGTACCAGGTTAATGGCTGCCTGAGGTTCAGTGGAGCTGTATCTGGTGGGGTCCTCGGCTGAGTGCTGGGAGAGAAGGACAGGCCCACACGTGAAGTGTCACACCCATTTGTGCATGAGAAGACTAAGGCCCAGCAGTGTAAGTAACTCACCCACAGTCACGCAATGAGCGCAGGAGGGGGATTGGGCTCAAAACCCACGTGGTTTCTTCAGAACAATGAGCAAAAGCAGAAAAGCTGAGGCCCTTGTTCACCTTTTTGGTGGATAACGGGCCACTGTTGGATTGGGCAGTGCCCCTATTTTTATTAAGAATTTAAAAGAATGGATGTCCATTTCTTTCCATAGTATTTTGTAACAGTCGAGAACATGCCTCAAGGAGAGCTGGCACTGAGGTTAGGCCGGGAACCTGCCAAAGAGAGCAGGTCCTGACCCTGTTAACGTCAGACACGAACTGCCCTAATACTAAAGGGGCCAGAGGGCACGGGCCCCTCACCTCACATCACAGCCTCTCAGTTTTGTGCCTGCGCAGTGGCATCCCTTACCTTCAGCTGTCTGTGAGCAAACCTGAGATCACTCCCATCTCAAACGCTTCTGTGCTGCAAGATGATCAGAAATATTCTCACATGCCCGAGCTGCCTGAGGATTCTCATCTTGTCCATAGTCGTGAAGGTCATGGCCTTGGGGCAGGAAGGACCCACCAGGAGCCCACCAGGACAGTGTTGGTTCTCACGACGGGCCTGGAGCCAGAATCTTAAAGAAAGAGAGCTCTACACTTAGGGTCTAGGCCCAGGCGAGGATGGCAGGTGATGGGAAACCCAAGATCCTAGCACTTCCCCCTGCCCTCCACCCGCGACTGAACAAGGTTCCCTCTGTTGGGGGAAGGTGTGCCTTCCTGAGGAAGGGGTCCCAGGAAGGCTGGTGGGGGTGGGGGTGGATGCGTTACAGACAAGTCAAGTCAGGGCTACTTTTAAAGGATATGTCACCATGAAACAGATGCAAAGGTGCTGAATGAAAAGGAAACAGAGGAGAGGGGCCTGACGCTCCCCCAAAGGGAGTTTTATTCTGTAGCTGCTTCATGTGCCTCTCAGAGAGGCTGCAGCTTTGTCAGGAGATAGGCGCTTTGCAGCCGGCTAAGTCACAGACCTATCACAAATGGCTCCACCCCAGCCTGGCCTGTGAAAGGCTCCTCCCTTCCCCATGAGCGCCTTATATAAGCAACCCCCTTGGGCCAGTCTGTGTGTGGTGGAGTATCTAACAGTCAGCTTGTAACATTCAGATGAACTGAATCAGAGTGGTGCCGGGATCAGAAGGCCCACGTGAGAATTGTTGTCTCAATATAAAAAGAGAACTGGAGGGGAAGATGGTGTGCTGTTGATTTTCCTGGAGAAGCTTGTTGTACTGGTTATCCTAATATGAACCTGGCCGTTCTCATCGTCGGAGGAGCTCAGGTCCTTGCTGTCGCTGAGGATGGCTGCAGTTCTTTGAAGGGAAGTTCTGGTCCTTGAGCATCACTTCCTGGTTTCAGCACAGAGCCCTCATCCTGCGGGTACAGATCCTTCATCCTACTGGCACAGACTTTCTAGCTTCTACCACTGGCCATTGGGCCTTCCCAGTGCAGATGCTTGATACACACTTGCATGAGACATTGTCATGGGATCTTGGCCTCCAGCTAGATTCATGGGGGACATTGCTATGGACTCTAGGTCTTCAGCTGGATGCATGCAGGACATTGCTGTGGGGTCCAGGCCCTCAGCTAGATTCTTTGGGTCTCTAGTGTGTGGACAGATCTCCCACACTCTTTTGCATTTGACTCCTTGGGTGAACGTTATAATAAAATAATTCTATAAATTATGTGTCCCGTACTAAATCTTTTCCCTTGTAAAGCCTGACTATGACACAGTGCCTTGTTCCCCGAGCACGGCTGTGCTGCAGAGTAAGCTCTCACAAAGTCTGCTCTGGATGGCGTATTCCTGATTATTGAGAATTTCCGTCTCAAGTACCATGTGTGGAGCTGGTGGTGCTGAGTGTGGTCAGTGGCACGGGCTGGGACACTGGAGGGAGTTGGCAGTCAGAGAGTGACAAAGAGAAATAAACCACCCGGACCTGTCGTTTCCAGGGGCTGGGAGAGTTCCCAAGAAAGGCTCTCACCTCTGAGCAGCAAGGAGGCCCCCTAATACTAAGAGCGGGCAGCTACTGGCACTCAAAGCCTATGGCTGGTGTTAACACCACAATTGTTACACTTTGCCAATTCATCATTTCTCTTTGAGTTGATCAAGGACCCTCAGCCTACTGGTAACATCTTGCAAGCATGTAGAGGGCCCCTTCCTGAAGAGGGCAGACCGTGCTGATGATTGTCAGTCAGCAAGATCAAGAATCAGCCCACGTCTAATTTTCCATCTTACTGGTGGCTGAGAATCCACATCAGCTAGTGACAAGGAGTCCCCAAACTCAGCCCTCAGCCCCAGTTTGCTCTCTGAAGCAGCCAGTGTGGGGCCTGGCGGTGCTGAGTGAAGCAGGGAGATGCTCTTCTAAGATAGAGGAAGCCCCTAGAATGTCTCCATCCCATCCTACCCCTGTGAGATGACTGTCTCCTAAAAGAGACAAATTAGGCTGTGACCCTGGCCATTTTGTTCTCTGTGATTCTGACCCTTTTGCGGCACCTTCACCCTTCTGTCTCATAAGCAGCCCAGCCTGTGCGGTGCAGGGGTCAGTTCTGGGCTCTACGGGCCGATCCAGGAAAAACCCAACCATATGGGCAGGAGCTTGTACTTTCCCTCCAAGTGGAACCTGGCTGTGGCTGTCCTCTGATTATAGAAATGACAGGCTCCTTACCAGAGACTCCACAGAGCAGAGAAACTGCATAAGGACAAAAATAAGAATCATTACCCATTCCACCCTCCACAAGGGGCTGTGTTTTAAGTAAGCCAGCTCCTTGATTGCATCCCAGGGGAAGTCTGAGTTCCTGTGACTGAGTTGTTGCAGTATTTTGCCTCATGCTGAATCTTGTCTGCTGACTCTTCCTGAATGCCGGGTGTCAATGCCAATGAGAAGCCCCCGATGCCAGCCTCCAAGTCAAAGTATGTAGGCCGAGTATAGGGGACCAGTCACACTGACGAGGTTCCTGTCATTCTGGGGTTAGCGGGTGGCCCTGCTCAGCATAGAGGGTTATCACTGTTTTATTGTTAGCTGGATCAGCACAGTGGCACTGTTTTTCTCCTGTCACACCTCCCTGCAGCTCCTGGGGGCTGGAGGATGGGGTCAGGCAGCTGACACCCACTGTACACACACAGGAAGGAATGGGTCCTGCTGGCAAATTTGCCCATTAAGGATTTTTTTGGCTTTAATGTTGATTTTGAATCAATCCTGCATTAGCATATTATGTATCATTGTTATAAAATATTTTGGTGGCCTTTAAATTGTGTGCCTCCCCCTAATCCAGGGAGTAATCCTTAGTAGACTCACCCCAGTCTCTGCCCTGGTGTTTTAGGTCTCTGGTCTCTGCTTCCTGATAACATTTGGAGAAGATTCCCTAGGTTTTTGTTCACTTGTACTTACAAGGATGAGCTCATCAGTCAAGGCATCTCTCTTGCAAGTGTTAAAGGCCAGGCAGGCCCAAATCTAAATCTTAACCTTACTGCTAATTGGGGCCTCTGCCCCTCCCCTCACTCAGATCTCTCAGAAGCTCAGAGTCTTCTTCATGTTTCTAGGTGGAGTTGGGCAGCATAGGAGAAGGCGTTTTTGATGCTACTGACGACAGCTGTGCAGCAGGCGGACAAAGTTGGTCCTGTCCCTCCCAAAAGAGGGAGTAAGCATGTATTTCCTCTGTCCTCCCCACAGGCTATTGTTTAGCAAAGCCTGCAGACACTGTGACAGAGCAAAGTCTGCTCAAGTGAAGCAGTGAAACAGGTCTCATGGAATGATTCCCCATGGTGGACAAACCCACTGTCCTGTCTGCTAGTATTTGTTTGCAGGCAACATCCCAGGGTTCACATGTGATTTCACGTTCTGCTGTCATGGAGATTCCTGTGTGGAAGGGAAATCAGACATTCCAGGAGTAAATAAAAATGATCCTTCAATAATGGAGAGTGTGCAAAATATTGGAAAGGCAAATTTGGTTCTGAGAATGTTTAGAGGTTTTCCTGGTGCCAGGAGATAAGGGTTTGGGGCTCAGGGCTTAGAATAGATGTGGGGATAACATGTACTTGGGAAAATCAGTAAATGCATTGTTTGAGTGTTAGTAAAACATTTGCATGCAAGAGACAAATGAGGCTTCTACCACTGTGTGATAAAATAATTTAAAAATATATATTTTTATATTTAAAAAGCACCCCACACTATTTTTTAAAAGATTATTCAAAATTATATATATATATATATTTCTCAAATTTGTGATATTTATGCATTTTAAGGTTGACAGAGCAGAAAAGCTTACTGAGTGATGGAAGTTGTAAGAGATACCAACTTAAAAACAAGCCACCAGCAAATTTTATGTTTTCCAAAATAATTTCACTGCTGTTCTTCTTTCTCAGACATGGGGGATGACAATAAGCACTTTGAACATTTCTTCAATTATTTTACAAACAATAACATCAGCTTTTTTATTGAAAATAAAATATCACTATTAAGTGATATTTTATAAAGAAGTCTTACAGTTCACAGAAATTGCTACAGAATATTGTACTTTTCACTTGGTAGCCATGGCAACTTTAAACAACTTTCTTTCACTCTGACTTTAAAGACCTAAGAATTCTAGAGAACTTGGAAATATACCAATTACTAAGAGGAAAAAAATGAAAACCACTTATAATAGTATCACTTATGTTACCATTACTGATACCTTGATTTGTTTCCTACCTATTTTCTCTATGGGTGTCTTTGTGATGAAAGCCTTATACACACAGTATTATATCTTGTTATGTTTCACTTCACACAAGATCATGAGCGCTTCTCATCCTACTGGCATAGACTTTCTAGCTTCTACCACTGGAAACTTCATGAATAGCATTAATATTATCCCTTAGTTATTGCAGACTGATCAGGTCCACAATCTCTCAAGTGAGCAGATGGTGAAGGTGTAAATAAATGAGACAAATTAAATGATTTCAAGGCTCCAGGAGGGTCAAAATCCCTCACAGACTTCTAGATTTTCTTGGGTTTAAGGCAAAGAATTTCTCTGGGCAGCCTGTATTTATTAGGTTTTCAAACAAAGGCAGGTGATACTGAAGAAAATGCAGGAATCTGGGCAGCAATTGGGAATCAGGAACTATGTTATCTCCAGGAAGGTCTCCACCCAGGAGTGAGATGCCTGCAGCTACAGTCTTTATCTAGTTAATAGTGGTTGGAACCAGGTGTCTAGCTGTGGCCTTGTCTTGTCCTTTGAGGCATCATGGCTTCACCCATCATTACAGGCCTCAGCTGGGACCAGTGACTCACAAAAAAACATGGAAAGCCCATTGGTTAAGTCCTGCTCAGAGCCGCTTTGCAGTGGTCTCCGTCATTCATTTAAGTGTATGAGGACAGCACCTTCCAGTACTCCCTTGTCCGGACACTCCATGTCCTCCTTGCATTCCTATACTTTTGGACATTTGTGTTGTTTCTAATTTACATTGCAACAAATGTATTGTCACATAATTTTGCTCTACATTTGTGGATATTACCCTGTGATAACATCTGTATGTAAAGACTGCACCAGGGAGGGAGTGTTTTATAAAATTCTTCTCTGTCCACCATATCGTTTTGGGAGGCATTGGGCCCAGTGATCCCCATTGGTGGGCGTTCTGTGCCCATGTCACTGAGCCCTCAGAGACACAGGTAGTGTGTGTTGAAAGGGTTTGTGCAAATCTGCTTGGGCATGCTGTTTTATTTTTTTTAACTTGCAGGGAGCACATTGTTGGGTCCCATTTGTCCTTGCTTCTGCCTTCTCAGGAGCAGACAGGAAGCCGCCTGGAGCCCAGGAGGTGACCTGTGTGACAGCACTGCACTTCTAGACCTGTGGTCAGTGGTCAGCGGTCAGTGGTCAGCATGGATGGGAACTGCTAGTGCCAGAACCAGTGCGTCCCCCTAGTTCTGGGGAGGAGGAAGGGCTGTTCAGAGAAAGTCTTTGTCTTAAACCCCAAAAATTCTTGAATTCTATGAGAGAGTTTTTGATCCTTCTGGGGTACTCCCAAGGTGGTTCCCCACGTGGCACATGAAGAATGCATGTGTACCTGGCAACCAGACTGGCCCTGGCATCCACCCAAGCGAGTGTGGGATGCTGTGGACATGGCTCTGACTAGTGCATGTTGTAACCAGGTCTACTCAGCACTGTGTCCTGTGGGTGCCCCACTTCTGATACCTTGCTGGGCAGTCTCAGGGCCAAGCTTTGCAGCTGCTCCACTCTGCCTACGGTTCAGAGCCTATTTCACGGCCCATTCAAAGGGAAGATTAGGAGGCCTTTTCCATTTCCTGTGTGAAATGATTCCATTCCCCAGGGACTTGGTCAACCCAGTGCCCCAACACAGCCCAGGTCCCATATTGTTTGCAATTATGTTTACAGTTACAACCATCCAAGCCCATCCGAGTCTGCTCTGGGTGAGCCAATGACACTCGCGTGACTGCACATGAGGAAGGGGGGCCGTGGGCATCTCTGACTCATTTCAGGAAACTGATGGGTGCAGTGACACCACAGATGATGGGGTCCAGTCTCTCCAAGATGGGTCTTCCCGTGGAAATGCAGCTGATGGATGTTTAACCAAGTGTAAGAGGTGCCATCATTTGCTTGTAACAATCATTAGTCTCTTGACAACACTGATGTGGATATGCAGGTCACCCTCATCTTCACAGAACAAGCCTGGCCAGCCCTTGGGTCCAAGCAGGACAGGTGCCTAGACGTGGCAGGGGATTTTAGGAGGTGGAACCTAAGCCACCAGCCTAGGGTCAAGGTGCCAAACCCGAGCAACAGTCTGACCCCATCTGTCCCAGGTCCTTACCAGTCTCCACTCCTGAGGGTTCCCCTCCTGCAGCTCTTGGTGCCCTCAGGGCCACACAGAGTCCTGCATTCCTTAGAGTTTCTCTGTCGCTCCACATCCCTGGAGGAGCCTCCTGAGTGGCAGACTTACAGCAGATGCCATGCGTAAGAGGACATACCTTGGGTTACCTTGGGTTCTGAGGCCTTAGGGCACAGAATCCACATTAGACCCTGGAGGACAGAAGTGTACAGTGACCAGGTGGTATGGGGAACAGAAGCCTTTGGAGACAGGTGCCCTGTGCCCTGGGCAGCAGATGCCACAGGAAGAGCTCATACTGGGCCTTCACTGGGGTCAGGTGAATTCATTCCTTGGAGGGGAACTGGAGGGCCCACATCCTAGAGGCAGGGCTGGGCCAAAGTCCACTGCAGGAGTCTGTTCCCAGCACCGTCCTTCTCCCAACTCTGTTGGAAACTAAGCTTCCTCCTTCCTTCCTTCAAAGGACACTACTAATCACACACACAAAGTAAAGCAAACTCATGATGTCTAAATTCCCCTTTGCATTTGTCACTGACTGGGCCTTGTATCCACCTGTGTTTGTGTCTGGGTCTCTAAAATGAACATAAAATCCACATTAAAGAAAAAGAGAGCAACGAGAGTTGGGGGTAGGGCTGGCAGCTTGGATCTGTCCAGTGGCATTTTCCACATGGGAAGTACCAGTAGATGGAGATGGATTCAGTCTGTCCTTGAGTTGATGACAGCCCAGAGGCCAGGGGCTTTGGAAGTGACTTTTCTTCAAGTGCAGTATGTGGTGTGAGTAAGGGCTCAGAGAAGACACAGCCCATAGGACATGTGCTGAAGAGTTCAAAAGATGCCACCTAAAAACATGCCCTTGGGTGTGCAGAGTACTTCACAGAGAGGACACCTCGGGACAGCAAGCACAGAGAGGGCTCAGCCAAGCTTCCATTATCTGCCTAAAGATGGATCCTCCAAGGGGAACCAAGTGTCATAAATCCCCTACCAGGGACCTGGTCAGTCAGAGGAAGCTGGACTCCTGTCATAGCACGTGTACCAAGGTCACTCTGTGCCCAGACTCTTCACCCTAGGCTGGCACCTGACGGCTAGTTTGCCTTCCCCTTTCCGCTCTCCAGTGAAGCAGGTATATATGATTCCAGATCACCCTGGGCTGGAAGTGGTCACTTTTCTTTCCTGGGATACCTCTGTGCAGGTAAGGGATTTGTATGACTTTTCTCCTATTAGTCTGTCCATTGTCAATTTATTTCACAGACCCACTTGTCAAACCCCTAGAAGGTAGATGTAGAGTCATCCATCACCTACAGTTCATATACAGAGAGAAGTGTATCTACAGAAATTAGCCCATGTGGCAATGGGGGATGGTGAGTCCAACACCTACAGGGTGGGGCAACAGGCTGGAAACCCTGGAAGGAGCTGATGCTGCTGTTTAAGGCTGAGGAATCTGCTGCAGAATTCTTTTTGCTTACAGGTCAGCATTTTCTTCCACACAGGCCTTCACCTGATTGTAGGTGGCCCACCCACATTATGGAGGGCAATCTGCTTTCTTTAAAGCCACTGCTTTAAATGTTCATCTCACCCACAAATGCCTTCACAGAAACCTCTAAATAGTATTTGACCACATCTCTGGGTACTATGGCTCTGCCACGTTGACATAAAATAAACTATCTCTTGTGTTTGGATTTTCAAATTTTTTATTTCAAAATGTCAAAGAATATTAATATTTTCTTTCCACTGTTCCCCAGTTCAGAGGTCATCTGTTGTTTCTACCAGCCCATGTCTCCTGAGAGTGGCCTCTTGGGAGCCCCTACACCTCCATGTCTGGGCCACGATGACCTCATATCCCATTTCTGGCCACTGTGATTGGTCCAGCAATGAACACATGACTCATGGCAGCCAGTGACGAGCAACCTGGGGCTCTGGAGAAGCTGTGGAGGATGCCTGTTTTTCTGCTGTTGCCACTGAGCAGGGAAACTGCCACCTGGGAGCTGCTGGTGCTGTCTGTTCAGCTCAGGCGCTGAGCCTCCCTGCGAAGGAAGCCTATGTAGAGGACAGCACAGCTGGGGAAGGGAGCAGGGCGAGAAGGAGGAAGAAAATATAGCGAGTACTCTCGTGGGAAACATTGGTTCTAACACTCACAAGCAGACCGCACTAAGGATCCCGGAACATTCTAGGAAGGAAAGAGCTTGGGCAGAGCCTGTCCAGGGCAGCTGGGTGTGGACATGGGGACCGTGAAGGACGAGCATTTTCTGCCTTCTCCCTGTGAGCCTGGATCTGTGCTGGGTATTTTACACATGTGGCCCCAGTCAGTCATTAGGAAACCGGTGCTGCAGGTATTTTTACTTTCCTTTCACACCTAGGTCCAGGGAAGCAGAGGTCAGTGAGCTTGCCCAATTTAAATGTTGAGTCAGTGGCAGAGCTGCCAGCAGGGACCAGGTCTTTCTAACTCCCAAACTGATGCCTTTCAAACCACACCGTGTCTCCCTCAGGAGGAGGAGCTGGTGCTAGCATGCAAGGGTTGTGTCCCCTGTCAAGGCCTAGGTGGCTCATGAGCAGCACACATGACACTCACACAGGTCAGTCCTGCTCCTCATGCCATTTTCCTGTGGCCTGGCAACCCTTTACAGCAAGGATGGAGTGGGAAGCCAAGGGTGGCTGCTTCCCTCCAACAGTGATTCCCAGTCCTAAGCCTGATGTGGGTCCACCACTGTGTAAAACTCTGTATCTAAGTCTCCTACCCTCATTGTTTTCTTGGTTCCCAAGCTAGGAACTCCATGAAAACGCTTCCCCTAGAATAATTGAGATTGCCCAGCAAAGCAAACAGAAGTCGCAGATGTGTCCATGGCAGGTTTGAAGTGTAACAAGAGCCCAAAAGTCCTTAGTGAGGTCACTGATCCTGGGCTGAGCTCAGTGGACCATCTCAGGTCACATGACTATCCTGCCTGGACCAATCACTGTGGCCCAGTGTGCTGATTGGCTCAGGCTGGGTCACATGCTGGAGCTGAGTGTAGGATCCAGCTATCCAACCCCCCTAGGCTGAATGGGTAGGCAGCCACTCTCCTGGGAAGCTGTGTGCCCATTCCTGAAGAAATGGGAAGAGTCTGGAAGATGTACAGCAGGGGAAAAAAAGAGATCACTACACTCAATTTAACAGAGTGCATCCATGAACACATATTAAATAGACAGCGACAGAACATTCTTGTTGACATATGGGATTTGGGGAAATCAAACAAGCTGTGCTCCTGATTCAGGTCAGGGACTAATCACTCTGGGAGGATGGAACCTGCTACTGGCAGGTCTCTAAAACCTAGAAAATGTAAATAACTGCTTTATAAGAAGTCCCCAAAGCCTACATACCATTGCAAAACCATCTCTTTCACCAACATTTGAGTACCTACTCTGTGCCGGGCCTTGAGCTAGACACAGTCAGGCAGAGTCTCCTTGTTGTAATGTTGACATCCTGGTTGGGGGTTTATAGAGAATAAACAGTCCCATAAAGATATGGGTGACCCAGCGCTCTTCAGAAAGCGGGGAGGGCACTGATAAAAATGAACCACAGTGGTGTGACCAAGGGCATAGGTGAGGGAAGGCGCCTGAGACCAGGAGGCCAGGGAGAGCCCAACTGAGCAGGTGGCGTAGGGACCGAGACTGGGCGAGGGAAGGAGCTGGTCCTGGGAAGACCTGGGGAGGGGATTCCAGCAGTGCCAAAGGACCAGCAAAAGGCTCCCATAAGCCCTAAAGTCACAGTACACCACTTGGGGGTAAAGGGCAACTTCTTGATGTTCCTTCTTTCCCCTGCTCACGTCTCTGTCCCTTCCATGGTTGCTACGGCGGCCAATTTGCTGCCCCCCCCAGGTACTAGGTACCCAGCCACCCTGGGTGATCATTCTTATGCTTTCCCTTCTGCAAAAATAAGGTTGCAGATGCCTGAACTCCACCTCTTTGATCAACAAGTTCTTCCAAGTCCCAGGGGTTTGTCTTTCAAATGTGATTCCATCCATTTGTTCATTTGCTCACTCACTTACTCACTCATGTGGGTTTCAAATATTTACGGAGGGCCTGCCGAGTGTCTGGCACTGTGCTCTGCACTAGGGACACAGCGGTGAGCAAAACAGATTGAACAGAGGGACACTTGCCCTTAGACGGGGCACACCTACTGCAGACTGGCACACACTGACAGGTCAGGCAGTGAAAGGTGTCTGCCATGTGTCAGGTCCTGGTTGGGGAAAGGGGCAGCAGTGAATGTGGGGCTGAAGAGGTGTTATTTTTACAGGGATTAGGGAGACCTCCCTAAGACAGCCATATGGAGAGGGAACAACCCTAGTACTATCTTGAGGAGAAGCTTTCCCAGCAGATAGAATGGCTGTACAAAGGCCCTGGGGTGGTTTGAGACATAGTGAGGATGTCAGTGTGGCTACAGAGGAGAGAGAAGGGGTAGAGGGCCCATGGGGCATCTTTTTAAAGGTTAATGATCACTGTCAAGGGAAGAAAGGGCCACCAAGCATGGATGCTGTCCTTGATGATGGGACTTTTCAATTAAGTGAAAATCCAGAGTCAGGCCTCTCTGCAGACACCTGCTCCAACTACCAAGATGCTGCGGGGGCCTCATGCCTTGGAAGCTGGAAGCTTCAGCCCAGTGTGGCTGCCTTTGCTTCTGTCCAGGCTGCTCCTATGAGAGGGGATGCATGAGGGACCCTGAGCCCTGCGTGCTACTCAGCCCAGTGGGCCGTGTGTGGAGAGGTAGGTGGGGGGCTCCAGATTCTGGACAGAGCTCAGATCTCAGGAGGCCTGGGCATTGCCCTGGGGCAAGGAGGGACATCTGAACCAGCTAGGAAATTTCCCCTGGGTGTTCATTCTCCTTACTTTTCTCTCTGCACTCATGACTTGCAGTCACTCTGTTGCATACAGGATTGATTATGAAGGACCTTCCCCCACTCCAATACACAAAGGCTCATCTGAACATGTGGCTTCATAGAAAGCGATTGATAAACCGATGAATGAGTGAGTGAAAACCTTTCTGAATCTCAATAGACATAAAAAGCACATTGTAGTCACACTGACCAAAGAGAATATTCGGGGAAACTTTCCTTGTCCTGAGCACACAGGCAGGTTCCTGCCTCTTTGGGCCTCAGTTTCCCCACTGTTAAAATCACACAAATGTCCACACATAATCTTAGAAGATTCTTCAGGAGACAAATGCCTGTGACTCTATGATGTACATCTTGCAAATTCCTAAAGGGAAGGGAGTATAATTCTGTTACCAGGCAGAGCGGGCAGCCCCTATGAATGCTCTCACCTGGGAGGAAGTTTGTCCTTTCGTCCCGTGCTGCTTGTTTCCTACTTTACTTTGGCCTATAGCTCCTGTAAGGCTGGGCCCCCTCCCTTACCTTGGCCTTGCTGCCAATAACAGTTAGACCGGGCCAGCCGGCTTAGGAGGCCTAGGACGCTCGGTGGTGCAGGCGCAGTGCAGTGACAGCTGTCAGGATCGTCTGGGGAGCTGAAGTGTATCAAGGGCAGTCTCTCTCCTCCAGAATAAGTATTCAAAAAGGAAAAGGCAAACCCAGCCCAAACCAAACCAGAACAACTCCCCACGTGTGCTGTCTTTGTGGCTTCTTAAGCTAATGAGTGAGAACAGACATTTCTGAAACATTGACACCTGGCCTCAGAGGGAAAGAACAGAAGCCTTTTGATATTGACCCCCATAATACCTTGAATGTCAAATTGAAAATATATTCCTAGATAATGTTTTCCCCAATGAAAGGGTGCCCACAAAACCTATGTGCGATGATGTGGGCCTACCGGAACCAGCACGAAGCACTGTGGCATCCCACAGCAGCAGACGGATTTTGTATCAAGTTTCTTTCAAGTGCTCCAGCGCTGTGCCGAGGAATCTCAGGTGGGTGCTGGTTGGCTTGGGCTTTCTCAAGTGCTTGCTGACTTTCCATCAGACCGAGGGGCTCCAGGCTTCAACTCATCATTGCTGCAAGTCTCTGGCAAGAAAGAAATAATGCTTCTTTGTTTTTGTTGTATTTGTTTGTATGGGTTTTCTTCTACTTATGGCAAGTAATAATGAGTTTTCATTTGCAGAGGTGGAACATCAGATTTCCTTTAAAAATGTTACTTGAGCAAAGCTAACTAATTTGATGCATAATGATGAGGCTGGAACATGATGGGATGTATCTATTTAAAAAAAATAACTGCAGAGTCATGGGAGCGTGTTTTTGTAACTGCAAATCAGAGCGTGGCACTCTCCTGCTGAGAATCCTCCTTTTGCCTCTACTTCTTCTCCAGTAAATCCAGATTCCTTGCTGAGGCCTAGACAGAATCTGAGCCCAGGATCTGTGTCTTGCATAGCTGTCAGATCTCCTCTCCTGCCTCCCTCTGTGTCATTCCACTCTGGCCACACTGAGCTTGCTCACCACAGGGCCTTTGCACTTACCTTTTACGCTGGCTATACTTTCTCGCTCCAGAACTGTCATGGATAACTGCTGAGTACATTCAGTTTTCTGCACATTCTGCCCACCCACCCCCTAGGAGCTATCTCTGACCACGCCACCAAATTAGCACCTCCCCTGCCTGTCCAGCCCCAGGGTGGGTGGGCTCTGTTCCCCTGCCCACCCAGATGCTAAGTGACAATGTCGTATGTGCCTGTTTATCTGTCTAGCATTTCCTCTGAAAGATAAGCTCTTAATGGACAGAGAAGGACTGCACCACCTTGTTCACTGTCCTGGAGACCTGCGACCATGAAGGCAAACAGGGTCCTCTCCTCTCTCTAGGACCAATGGGGCCACGTGTGTTATTTTTGCAGCCTCTCTCTTGCCCCTGTCCGGCTACAGACCTCCCTTGACCAAACAGGAACCCTCTGCTTCCATTCTCCCGCCTTGGATTTAGGGGAAGGAGAGAGGAAAATACGTCCACAAGGAGGAATGCAGGTCCAGGAGAAAGCCAGTAAGAGCCCTGCAATCCCTTGCCATGGTGATTGGCTCAGGGATGGACACATGACCTGAGCCTGGCCAATCAGAATGACTTAAGGGGCTTCTGTGGGCTTTCCAGGCTCCTAGGTCTCCTTTCTAGTTCTCTAATCCCACAAACTCTGTCCTGCCCCAGGACCTTTGCAGCTACTGCTTTGCTTTGTCTATTTATTCTTCTTCAATCTCTTTACAAAACTGTTCCTTTTCACCCTCTGGGTCTCAGATATTCTTTGAATCTTCCTTACTGATTCAAAGGGCCACCTATAACCATCACTTTTCACCAACTGTCTTACTTGAATTTCCTTCATAGTATGCATCTCAGTCAGAAAACTCCCATATTTATTTTTTTGGCTGCCTGTCTTCTGCCACAGTTCTACAGACAGGACTGTGACTGTCTGTCCCCTGTTGCATTCTGCTGCCTGACACCACCAGGGGCTTGTTAAGTACTTGTTCAGTAACTATCAGCAGTTAAGATAGAAGAAAACACTGGACCTGTGGCACACAGGTCATTACCAAGCAGATCTTCACAGCTGCAGTGGGAGGAACCTGGAATCGAGGGAGGGCAGCGCGCTCAGGAGGGCAAGTGTTCAGAGAAATGGATGGGGCAGAGTTCTGAAAAATGACAAAATGCAACGTGGGCCACCTGTCTCCCTGGGTGAATAATTTATCCTCCTAGAAAAAGAAGACGGGGGCCTTCCTAGCAGGGCCCATCGATCAGAAGGCTGTGACGGGACCCTGGGCAGCCAATTAGTGCAGCGAGGCTTCCAGGCACCAGGCAGGAGATGGGATGAAAGGCAGCAGGCCTGCTTCCCCTACATCCCCATCGCCACCCTTGGAAGCGCTGGCTCCTCATTCCCGGTGGGCGCCTGGGCGCCTGCTCAAGACCAAGGTAGCAATGGGGACTCTGCCAAGTGGGTGCCCGCAGGGGCTGCCTGACCAGGAGATGTCCTCTGGTGTTGTTCAGAGGCCCCAAGACAAACATCCTGTTATAGACAGAGGCCCCAACACTGGGGGCAGGGAGCTGTGACCGCCACCCAGCGGCATTCTCCAAGGAGGAGCTGGACACAGGGGCCTCTGGGACCATGGGCAGTGAGACCAGGGCCCCTGCTCCCCAGGGTGCACATGTATCCAGCCACTGGCCTTGGATGTGTGGGGGCCTGGGAAACTGTGGGGGTTAGGGGACAGGGAGCCTGTGGCTGAGGACCAGCTGTGCACAGGCGGAAGGCCCAGAAGGGAAGCACTCAGGGGGGAGGGGACAGGTCACGGTGAAGGTGGTGGCCGGGAGGAATGGAAAGAAGCCAGGAGGCAGCGGCTAGCCTGCTGCTCTCCACCTGGTGTGGCAGTTCTGGCACTGTTAGCTACAGCATGTGAGCATGAAATGAGGTGGCACAGCCAGCTTCCTGGGTGTGACAAAGGAAGGAGAGAGGGACTAACCGCTGCTGGAATAGGAGCTCCCAGGCAGCACTGCCACACGCTTGGCCTGCTCCTTTGGGCCTGGTGCTGGCCATGAGCTGAGAACCTGGTCCTGAGTATGGGGCAGACCTTGAGTCTGAGGCCCCCAGGCAGCAGCAGATGAGCTCAGGTCAGCCTGTGGTGCTCGCTGGCCCGTCCCCTGCTCTGTCCCCCACCACTGTCTGCAGCTGCTGCCCTGGAGCTGCTGCTGTGGACTCAGGAGGCCCTGAGATGGAGCAACCTCAGGCCATGGTCCGGCTCTGTCTCTGTTTGGAGAATGACGTCCCCACCATAAGGGGGCGGGGTGAGTGCTGGTACTGACCAGCAGGGCCTGGTCCCCTTGATGCTGAGGGGCTCAGGGCATAAACCCCGCTCCCGCCTCTCGACAGACAGAGACATCGCCCCTCGCTGTGGATGAATGGCACTGGGCGGGGCTGTCCAGACACAATCGATGTACCTCAGTGCAGAGTGGGTCATGGCGCAGGCTGGGATGCATTAGTGGGTCTTGAAATGAATCTGGAGACTCTAAAGTCTGCTGCAGACCAGAATAGACTCAGTGAGGACGTCGCAGAGTGCACTGTGTGTGGGGGTGAGTGCTGGCTAGGAAACGGGTTTCTGTATAAATAGGAATGTGAGTGTACATGTGTGCGTGTGTGTGTGTATGCACGCCTGCACTGCGCCACAGTGGGAAATGGGTTTGTAACTGTGGGCTGTGTTAGAGATGTCTGGAAACCTTTTTATCCCTGCACTAGGGGACACCCAGGGCAGAGGGTCTGCGATCCGTCGGTTGGGGATCAAATCGCAAAGCTGTAAAGAAAGAAGACAGAGGAAGAAGGGCAGACAGGGGCCAGCAACTCCCTGGGGGTCGTTGGGGGCTCTGAACTGAGAGGACATGCTGTGCAAACCCTGTCACAGATCCCCAGGGCCCCTGGCCCTCACCCTGCTGTGTACCTTCTTCTGTCAACCCTGCTCCGGGCATCTACAGCTCCCCAAGGGCTTCCCTGCTGGGGTACTGTGTGTGGGAAGAGGCAGACCAGGGCAGCCTCAGCGGTGTCTGATGAGCGGGGTGTCAGGCCCAGTCCCAGCCTCGGTGCCAGTGCTGTGCGGCATTGCCCCGGCGGGTGAGCACCCTCTGGTAACTTACTTTGCCACAATGCTTTGCTGGCCTTCCTCCTTGCGGGCTCCTCACCTCTGTGGGGTTCCAGGCACCATCTTCAGAGTCAGCTACTGGCACTGTAGTCATCGTCTCTGATTTTACTTCTAGGGGAACCGAAGTGAAGGCAAAACAAACTTAGCTGGATTTGGTCAATTTTTACATCTTTATGCATTTAATTGTCTTTTCCCCAGAACCTTATATTTTCCTAACTCGAGACTTGTTTACAAAACTAAACAGAGGGGCACGAACCAGTGTGCAGAGTTTCCCCTAGCAAGATGCAGGGCTGGGTCCTCTCCCCCACAGTGCACAGGAGGGGCTCAGCGGGAGGTGACCTGCAAGAGAATGAGGAGGCAGGGAGACACAGGGAGGCACTGGAGAAGGAGGCGCCGGGGCTGGGTGACAGAGGGGAAGCGGTGAGGCGGGCTCAGACCAGCCTCTGCACTGCTGAGTTGACGGTCGTGAGGCACCAAAGCAGCCCTCATCCGTTCAGTAACCGGAGCGGCTGGGCTCTGCCGGCATATGGGCGTGCCAGGGCACGTTGGGCACATTCTATTTTCATCCCATACACACAGAGTGGCCTGGATGTGTGTGTGCAAGCTCACATGTGCACACTCACACGTGCTCACTCATACACACACTCTCCTGCCCGACCCACCCACAGGTGGAGTAAGCCAGACGTCACTAACGTCACTAACGTGTCAGTCTGCTCCTGTGCCTCTTTGTGGATCCCTAAGGGACCTGCCCAGAGAGGATCCTCCAGCTCCAGGTTGACTCTGGTGGCCCCCTCACTCGTCTCCATGGAAACCAGCCTGACACCTGTTTGTCAGGTTAAAAGCCTCAGGGCGACACGCTCTCTCATGTTAATTCATGCGGTTCAGCCACTGGCTGCTCAGTGTTCCTGCTGTCACATGTGCAGCAGCGCCAAACTGGTGTGTGTGTGTGTGTGTGTGTGTGTGTGTGTGTGTATCTGGTGGGGTGAAACAGAGTGACGGATCCAGCCAGCTTGCTTTCCACCCACTTAACGTAGAGTTTGGGTCCCAGAGACACCTCTCAGCGGATGAATTCCATGGGGCCCCTTGGGATGTGGGGTACAGGAGAAGGCACAGGCTTGGGAATCTGAGGAGCCCCCTGCAGCCCGCCAGGGCTGTGCGGGGGGTTGCTCGAGAGAGTCCGAACACGCCCCTCGAGGGGTCTCCACCGGTGGTGGTGAGCAGGACACAGAAACGCAGCCCCGGGGGCGGGGGCGGGGCTCTGCCTCCCTTGGCCTCTGCTGTGGAGCACAGTGTCGCTAGGGAGAGGTGGAGGCGAGAGAGGGCGGTGGAAGAAGGGTTGGGTGTGTGTCCTCCCGCTGTAGCGGGGACGTCAGTCAACCCTCTGCCCACAAGGGCCTGCAGGTGGCCGGTAAGTGAGGAAGGCTGGGCCAACCAGGTGCAGCCAGGCAGGAGGGTGTTGGACAGCAGGGCCCTGGTGAGGTGGCTGGGGCAGAAGCCTATGCGGGGAGACACAGCACTCACTCAGGAAATCGCACAGGGCAGGAGAGGCCGGGCAGCCTTCAAGGTTTGGGCTGATAACATGGAGTGCAGAAGTGCACATGCGCTGTCCCAGGGAGGAAGAGATGGACCTTAATGTGTCCACTTGAGAGAGCCAGGGTTGGACACGGCTGTGTCCCCCAGACCTCTGTCCCTTGAGACCTCGTGAGGAGGAACTGTGGCTGAGGATCTCTCTCCCCTGATTTTTGTCCCTTTGTCTCTGCCAAGACAGTTGCTCTTCTCCCCACGTAGGAAAGGTCACTGTGCCTGCCCCTCGCTGCCCTCTCCCTGCCCCTGCCCCATAGGCTTGCTCCCTGCTCCCCTGTTGACCGTGTCTGCATGGCAGGGACAGCCCAGGCTCGCTGCCACAGCTGGTGTCCCTGGCGGGATGCCCACCCCACCCCTGGCAATGGCTACAGACCTGAGTGTGGCGGGGGGGGGGGGGGAGGCGGTGCTAGGGAGGGGTGCTGATCCTGATCTCACCACCTTCCCTGGTTCCCCAGGCTCTGAGTCTCCACCCTGAGTTCTGAAGAAGCTTCCGGTGTCCCCGGTCAGAGGCCCCATGTGACATCCAGCCTCGTCTTCAGCCCGGGGCCTGAGGCCAGCAGAGCTGGTGTCTGATGGGAGTGCGTGGCTTGTGAGAGGGAGCCACAGTGAGACGCACACAATGCGGCCCTCTGCAGACACCCATCTCTGTTCTTCATCCCCGCAGGACACACACCTGGAATGTGGAGTGTAGGTTCAGCCCTTGTCGCAGGCTTGCATCTGTGCAGGCGGGACAGGGATCAAACTCGCTCAGAGTCAGGACGCCAAGGGCCGAGATGTGTAGCAGGCACCGTGCAGGGTGGATGGAGTGGGGTGGAGGAGGTGAGTTCAACAACGGGACAGGCAGGAGGGTAGTGAAGTTTTCTTAAAGCTTCTCACACTCGTTAATTTCCTGGTCGCATGTAGAAGTGTGCGCACCAGCTCAGTTAACAGCGCTGTTCTCATGCCAATTACTCTTGTCTTTTAATCACTCCCTTTGCATATTGATTTGGACATCTGGGTTAATCACAGGCTATTGTGCTTGGTGAAGGCATCCTTTGCAGTCTGTGGGCTTTTCTCCCTTTGCTGTAGTGTGGCTGGGACCAGACTGCACTTGTGTGCAGCAGGCCAGCTCTGCAGGCCTTCTGGGCAGCGAGAGTGTGATGCTGTGGCTGGCAAGGGGGGTCCTTTCTAAGGGGCACAGGTGGCACACCCTAACCCAGACAATCTTACCCTGGGGTGCTTGGAATGAGGCATCCAAGACAGCGTATGAGTTCACAGTTGATAAGACAGGAAGTGGCTGGTGGCAGTTTTGGAGGCCAGGAGGTGGGAGGTCCCGGCCACCCAAGGGTCCTGTGCAAAGCATGGCCTGTCTCTCACCTGGGGGCTAGGAAGGGCCTCTGACCCAGCGGCTCCTCTCTGTGCTCCTCTGCCCATTGTGATGAGTGTGGATGGGGCCCAGTGCTGCCCCTCTGAGTTCCTGCCTACAAACCTCACCAGCACCAGGGACTTCAGCCCGTCCTTGTTCGGGGTGGTGACAATAATGTGACAGGGGATGCTCATGCGATAATATGGTGTGTGGATATGCACCTGGGCCTATGGACCTAGGGAGGTTATTCCTTACAACTGCCCTGTGATTATTATCTGCAGGTGAGGAAGCTGAAGCTTGGACAGGCTTTGAGATGTGCTCAAGGTCACCCAGAGGGTAAATGCTGGGCTTGGGATTTGAAATCAAGTTGGTTGGCTTCAGAATATTAGTATGTAACTATGACAACAGCCTCAGAGTCCTTTCTATCCAGAGTTTGTGATTCATTGACCCTTCTCCAAATTTTGGTAACATGTTACCCAAAGCCCATGTTACTCAGGTTTGGGGTTTGAACGAAGACAAACCTGGCATTTGCGGACCACTATCTGATGGGCAGAGGAGGCCCTGGCTTTCTGCAAGACCATTTGTTGTCAGAACAGAGCACAGGTGTTTGCCAGTGTGAGCAGTAATTGTCCTGCTCATTCTGAAAGGGGCTGTTTTATCATTAAAGATGTCCCAAGGGTACAGTTTGATTGTGGACTGGTTTTAAAGTACCTGCTCTGTCCTATGAGGCCATCTGGTATTGGGCATCCAGACACTAAGCCCAGCCCTATGCCGAGTGCCAGGATGAGGCTTATTTGTCTGCTCCCCACAGCAGTTCTGCCATGACCACCAGGAGACAGGCAGAGAGGAGGGTTACTTGGCGGCTGGCTGAGGTGGCACCTAGGTGGCCACTCTCACACTCTCACACTCTCACCGCGCCATACAGCTCCAGAACAAGTGCCAGCTGCAGCTGCAGGGTCCTCTCTGTGGGGTAGGGATGGGAAAGACTTCCCATGGGTCCTACATAAGCACCGAATGACCACGAGGGTGGTCACAGCAGGAAGGTTTGGTCCGGAGAGAAGCTCGGAAGTTCCTTCCAGAAAACCTGGCTGGGGAGTTAGTTTCTTTCCAATATCCTCTTATTATTTTTATTATTTTTTATTTATTTATTTTTTTTGGCGGTACTGGGGATCGAACTCAGGACCTTGTGCTTGCCAGGCAGGCACTTATTCCACTGAGCTATATCCCCAGCCCTCCAATATCCTCTTAGCAGCTGGGTTTGGATGGCAGAGGCACCTGGAGATGTATAACAGTGATAACACTGTGTGGCAGGCGGGGACAAGGGTGTCTCCCAATATCACCTGGGAGTTCTCAGCCCTGCTGTTTCCACTGTCCTCATCTCTGCCTTGAGAAAGATGGTCCCTTCTGCCACCCCAGGGTGCTTGGGGTCCTCTAAACCAAAGACACGGTGTTCGTGTGTGCAGTTGCTCCACACCTGCAAATCACTCCAAAAATCTGACGTCAAGGTTTTGACTTCTGACACTGTTTCGTGCCTGTTATAAGATCAATTGTTGCAAAAGCAGCCTCTTCTACTGGAGCCCTTACACTGTATTTTGATCCACACCGCAAGCCAGGGTATGATTTATTTATGTCTCTGAGATAAAATATGAACAGTCCTTACTTTAACCATCTGATAATACTCTGTCCCATCCATCCCACCCCACCCACTCCATCTGCTTTAGTTTCTTTCTTGTCATAGGGACACAATATCCAACACCCACAACTTGGAGGAGATGTGTCTTATTTTTATTTTTTGGCTCATGGTTGAGAGGCTTCAGTCCATAGTCAGCTGGCTCTGGGCAGAAATAGCATTGCGGGAGGGTCTAGCGGAGGAAAGCTGCTGATGTCACAGCATGGCAGAAAGCAGAGAGAGAAGGGAGGGGGTGGGAAGGAGGATTGACCTTTCTGGGTCACACCCACCGTGATCTGCCACTTCTGACCAGGATCCCCTCCTAGCGGTAAGTCTACTATATTACCCCCACGATTCAATCATCCTCCAAAATGCTTGCCTATGAGTATATGGGAACTTTGGGGCCATCTTCATTCTAAACCATAGCATCATCTCATTGCATCCCATCTGTCCCATCCATCTTATCCCATCCCTCGGTCCATCCATCCCATCCCTTTCTATCCCACCCTTTCCCAACATGCTTCTTCCACCCCATTCCTTACCATTCCGTTCATCCCAACTTAAAAATGCTGCATACAATGCCCTACACAGATTTAAGGACCCATGCACAGATGCTGCCTGCAGATCTAGCAGTGCTACCTCATCACAGGGTGCTCTCCTGACTTTTGCTGCACTGAGGGGTTTTTCTTGATTGATGGGACTGTGAAATCAATCCCTGAGTCTAGGTTAGTGTCTGTTCTTCTTCTCTTAATGCTCACTCAAGTCCCATGGCTGGCACAGAGTAAGTGGCCCGGGAATGCTTCTTGGCTGGATGCAATGAATCCTCTCCATTTCCCACATTTTGTTATAACTATCTAATTTTAGGTTGCAGAACGCTTAGCAAGTAGCATCCTTTTCTTTGCAGAAATGGCAAAGGTTTAATGGGATTCTTTGACAGGCATATGAAAGCTCAGAATTAAACAGCTTGGCACCTTGTAGAGAGCCTCACACAGGCGGCAGTGCTGCTGGGGTCCCTGCACCCATACTGAGTTTTCAATGCATTTTGAGTGTTGGATTTGCATGCGAACACCTGTGTGAGTGTGAATGAGTGAGGGTGTTCCTGCTGTCACAATGCTAAGGAAAGAGGTGAGGAAATGACTCTGTTGGGCAGGAGCCCAGGACAATAAATGTCTTGCCATAGCTCAGACAGCTGCACACAATGAAAACTGCTTGCATGAGATGCCAATAGCACCCATTACTGAGACACTTGACTTGTCAAAGTTACCTTTGGAACAGAAAAGGTCAGAGAAGAGTTTGTTTCATCTCCTCCCACAGCCATATTCTTTCTTAGCAAAGATCAGGTTTATATCCAGGGAGGCTGGCACAGGGACAACTGGTGACACACTTTGCGAAGCTCCCTGGCCCTGAGGAGCCAGCCTGATTAGGCCGGGACAGGGGAGTCGTGACAGACTCAAGCTCCTCAAGTCCTTCGAGCTTTGATTACCAGGGAGTGATTACCAGCCTTTTTTAGGGTAAATTTGCTATTATCCCACTGGCACGCTGTTCTAAGCAATTCCCAACCATGAAAAGAACCTCCCCTCTCCACACATGTGTGTCTGGGACTCTCAGCTTTCCGGGATTGTTCCCCGGCCCTAAGGGAATGCATGTAACATGATCCCTCTGTTGTCACAAGCTGAGTTTTGAGAGGTGGGTTGGCTCATCTGTGGGGGTCCACAGTGCAGTCTGCCCTCACCCAGTGTAAATGGAGTGCAGAACCCAGAGGCCAGGTTGGGACAGCCAAGAAGGTGGAGGAGCAAAGGGGGTTGGGAAAGCTGGAAGAGGAGGCAGCCTTGTGACTCACACAGCACAGGCTCTGGCATACCCCACCTGGCCTTGGGCATGGGCGGGTCCAGCAGAGTTGCACCCAGTTGAGGACAGGGAGCTGAGTTTGCATCCAGAGCCAACCTGCCAGGGGTGTTGATTATTCCTGGGGAGGGGTAGTACCCCAGGGCATGGCAGCTTCCTTCCCATGCTGCCAGCTCCCAAGAAAGAGCTGCTGGGGGCACTCCCGGCCACTGGAGGAATGGGCCAGGGACCTCAGGGTGATTTGGTGGCACACTGCAGTGCCCAGTACAACCATGTGGGCCACCAACCTTACTAATCGAGAAGACCTCCATGACAGGACCTCTCATGGCCTGGCATTTTTATGCATTTCTTCCAGTAGATGAGAGTTTTGAGTCAAGGACAGGCTCATGTTTAGATCTTTGGTCGCTAGAACAGGAGCTCACATCTCTCAGCGCTCCCTAGGTGCTGAAGGAATGGCCTGAGGCTCTGGCAAAGGTGCTAGGGGTGGGACAGGATGCTGACACCCTCGGGGAGGTGAGGCTGGAGCACTCTTCTCCACCCCATGGGGGAACAGGGCTCTCAGCTGGCACACACCATGGCTCCCCTGCTCACCTCAAAGACAATGACAATGCTGAACACTTTTGACTGTAGCAACTCTGTGAGCATGTGAGCGTGTGCATGCATGGATGGGCATGTGTGTTCCATGTTCCAAAAGACATGGAACAACCCAAGTGCAAAGGAGCACATTCCCTCACTTCCATTTCCCCCAATCATGGGGGAGCGAATTCGGTAAACAAACATATAAGTGCCTGGTTCCCACCCACTCCCAGCTAGGTGTGTGGTCCAAGTGTCTGTGTCCCCTCAAAGTTCCATGCAGACACCTAATCCCCAGTGTGATGTGTTAGGAGGTGAGGCTCTGGGAGGAGATTGGGTCCAATGTACCCGACAATGCACATGACACAAAAATGTAGGTTCTTTCTCTGGATTAAAGAACTAAGCCGCCAAACCAAAAGTTTGATATTTAAAAACAGGAAAATAAAAGTTTATCTTTCTGTAGAAACCAGGGGTGCTCGGGGAAATAAGGATACACTGACTTCAGTGTATCAGTCCTTGGTAATTATTTCCACATTATCTCTGGTTTGCACAATACCTCTGTTGACCTACTTGGGGGCCCAAGGCAGATTTTTGCAGGTGAGGTCCCAGGTTTAAAGAATGCATGTGTGCAAGACATCCACAACAAGAGCAGGCAGCATGGAGCAGAGCAGAGTGCAAGAGCACAAAACACAAGAGCCAGGACTGCCTGCATCTTTACTGTATAATTCTTATACAAGTTGTTATCTCATATTTACATTCTTATATAGTGTTGTAACCAGCACATGCATCTCTACCTGTGCTAAGTCATGCTTATATAAATGTATCCTACTGTGGGTCTGTAGGACAAGTGAGGGTCACATCCTCCGGTGTCCTGAGATGCCCCTGAGCTTTGAAGCAGGCTAAGTGGTTCCCCACAACCTCACGCTTTTCAAAATTTTTTCCTTCAGTTCAAAATATTTACATGTTTCACCTCTTCACAATGCTACTCTTGGTGAATGATAATGAAAACGTTCCCCGATACCCAGTTATGCCGCCCCTCTTGTCCCTAGTTGCCTATGGTGTTTCGATTGCTATATGTGAGTTTCCCTCCACCTCCCCCACTCACAAATGTGTTACGGGGACAGCTGTTGCTTTTGTCTGCCAACATTAATTCCCTGTTCTCCTGGAATCTGTCTTGGTTTTCTTCTGCTAACCTCTCCTCTTCTCCCTTGATCTCTGTGAGGGAAATTTGACCCACTACCTCTGATCCTGAATGCAAGCTGGTGATCCAGCCAATCGCTGCATTATACTCC
This sequence comes from Dinomys branickii, assembly GCA_004027595.1. Taxonomy (NCBI): domain Eukaryota; kingdom Metazoa; phylum Chordata; class Mammalia; order Rodentia; family Dinomyidae; genus Dinomys; species Dinomys branickii. The sequence goes on along the minus strand of PVLD010006895.1, from coordinate 27,341 downwards.
TCATTACCCTTGGCCAGATAGTCCACAGATAGCCACATGATCCAAACTAGGCAATAGAAAGTAGTGGGGAAGAGAGCCAAGGCCTGCCACCATCAGGATCTAAAACGGGGCCACCACGCTGGCCGTGGTGATGCACACCTGTAATCTCAGCACTCTAGGAGGCTCAGGAGGGAGGACCACAAGTTGGAGCCCAGCTTGGTCAATTTATGAACTTTGTGAGATCTTGTCCCAAAATTAAAAACAAAAAGAAGGGTTGGGGATGTAGCTCAGTGCAAAGGCCCTGAGTTCAACCCCCCAGTGCCACAAAACAAAAACAAAACAAAACATTGGGCCACCAAGCACAGAAAGACTTGGCTGTGTATGAGCAGAGAACACAGAAGTGTTCAGTGTCAAGAAATAGGTGCTTGAAAACATAATTAGAGCTGTCATATCCAGCCTCACCTGCAGCTGCTTTACCTCAAAGTGTTACGTGACTCATACATTTTTTTTGCCTATGCCTTGTTGAGTTGGAATTCAATTACCTATTGTTCCTAAAGGGCTTTTCATTTAGGATGGGTAGAAAGTACCAAATACCTTAGCAATTACAATCCAAGTTAAGGAAACCATCTCTGAATTGCCTATGAAAAGACAAAATCCTGCATTTGGGGGACATTAGTCAGGGGGTGGAGAGCTCCAGATGGGTTGCAGAGGAAGGCCAGAGGAGGCATGCAGGAAGCAGACACTAGAGGCAGCCAGGAAAGGACAGGTTCTCTAGGCCGTCACTGCCTACAGAAAGCTTCCTGAAGGAGGTGAGCTATGAGCTGGGTCTTGAAGGAGCTATAGGAGCAGCACATAAGGGGAGGCATGGCATGCGTAGCTCAGGGGATCAGGAGGGAGCACGTGGCCAAAGAAACATCTGATTCCAGCAGCTGGGCATGCTGGGAGAAGGAGCAGGTGCTGAGAGTTGACGCGCTGTATGCCGAACAAATCTGGACTCTACTTTCCCCTACCTGCGTGTTTGTGTATAATGTACTTGTCATGTTTCTCCAGGAGGATTCCCTTTTTCTCTACTTACAACTGCATCCTAAGCATAAATATTTCAAACTGTGAGTTTTCTTTTCCAGTTGTGTTTTTCTCCTGAATTTCACAAAAACAAACACTGGCTTTTAAAGAGATAGTCACCTGAAATCATTTTGTCTGTTCTTGGGGCGCCTGGTGGGGGCCTCACTGCTGGGATCAGGAGGGCAGAGGAAGGCGTTGGAGGGAGGAGAGGATGAGCCGGAAAACACTGCTGTTTCAGTGCAGGACACAGCAGAGTGGGCCAATGGGCTGGGGCGGGATGCAGTCACGCCCAGTGGACATCAGCGGGGGTGTGACAGAACCACAGATGGGTGGGAGAGAAGAATTATCAGCGCCAGCTAGATGAGCAAAGGAGTGGAAGCTAGATGAGGGCAACATGAAGAGGAATGTGGGGCTGCCTAGTGTGTGGCCATCTGTTGTGGCAACAAATAGAAAATGGACCGAACATCCCCAGACCAGCCCTCTCTGCAAGGGAGACCCATCCGCACCATGCTCAGTAAGGCAGAGATTGAGGACTCTGCAGTGAGCTGACCAGTACCCTCTCAAAGCATCTGTCTCCCTCTGATCCTCAGCACCTATGACTAGCACTCGCACAGCCAAATAGGGACCATTATCTTCCATGGCAAGAGGTGTACAAGGTGGTGGAGAGGAGGAGGAGGTCCTCCTGGAGTACCCAGCAGGGCCCTAAACGGTCATGGTGTCTTTACAAGATAGAAGCCGAGGGACCTCAGAGCTCCCAGGGCTATGGAGAAGCAGATGTTCCCAGGCAGGCAGCGACTGGAGTGACACAGCCATAAACTGAAGAAAGGCTACAGCCACGAGAAGCTGGAAGAAGCGAGTGACAATTTTCACCGAGAGTCTCAGAGGACTGAAAGGAGTTGTACCGCAAATGAAAACTTAGGGTGAACTGCATTGAATTCTTGATATAAAATCTCATTTTAAAATGTACGGCAGGAAGAATCCTGGGTTCTAGTGGTCCGACTTAAAGAGGGGAACAAATGGATTCTGCTTTTTCTGTCTCCAGAGCTATTCTAGCATCGCAGCCTCTGATCTGCATGGCTGTCTCATTGGAGCGGAGCCACTGGTGGGGAGGCACAACTGAGTCTGCTGGTGACAGGAGCAAGCAAACCCTGTCCCCGGCATAAACCTGCTGGGGCTCAGAAATCGGGCCATCAGAATTTCCCTCTTTGGAACATGCCAGCCCATCTGTCAATTTCACTGATTCAGTGAACTCAGATTCATCCCCTCCTTGGTCCAAAACCACCCTCCTGGTGTCCTGCAGCTCCTTCCAGACAGAGGAGAATTTCTCAGGTCTGCAGAAGCCCAGAAAAGAAAACTCATTTTTCTATGTGTGGGGAGACAGGCATTTCTAATGCATTCTGTGCTCATCACTGAGGCACAGAAGGTACCTGCGTTATTGGGAAAGCTGCACAGAGGCAATAATGAATGCAGAATATATGAGGGATTCATTTGGGTTTAAAAATGCAACCCAGCCAGTGACAGCTTTGCAAAATATCTATAGACACACACACACACACACACACCACACACACAGAAAAGTCTATTTGTAAAGTCATACAATTAAAGAGATGATTAAACAAAAGCAAAGCTGAATTTTAAGCCTTGAAAGAATAGTGCATTTCAATTTTTTAAAAGGTGGAAAAAATGTCATGAGAGGGTGTCTGAAGGTTAAGGAAACTGTTATTAAAATGAGAATTATGTGCATGGAGCTGTTCACGGCTCGGCCCCTGGAGTGTGAAATTAGTGAGCGAAGGCAGATTTCACAGCCCTGCACCGCACACGTTGGGGTGGCAGTGGATTTGCGACGGGGCCTCTCCGCCAAGTCCTGCCCACTTGCAAGCTGCTGTCATTGTTCATGCAAAGCACAGATAACCCTGAATGTCTGGGGCATTTTGCATTTATATGGAGCCAGCTCTCTCCTTCCAATGCTGGAGTCTAGCGCCCTGTGCAGGGGGAGCGCACAGGAGAAGCATCCACCAGACCAGTGTTCTCACCAAACTCGTATATTCTCTTTTTAAAAAAGCTCCATAGGGGCTGGGGATATAGCTCAGTGGAATAAGCGCTTGCCTAGCAAGCGCAGGGTCCTGAGTTCGATCCCCAGTACCGCAAACAAACAAACAAACAAAAAAGCTCCATAGAGATCACATTGGGAATTATACTGGGAAACTGTTTGAAATCCATTTCACATGTCACAGAGTAAAATCCTCGCAGGAGCTCTCTTGTCTGAGGCCACAGGACTAACACAGCTGACGCAGTCACCTGTTGCTGTCACATCCTGGTAGCTGAGAGCAGGTCTGAGGAGTTTAACAGATTTAAAACTGCGCGAGGTGATGAAGGCAGAGGTGCCTCTGTCTCTGTGGGTGCCCCTCACAGGCTTGCACTGTCCAGGCACAGACATGAGTCACATAAAGGGTGTGGTCACAGCTTTTACCTCTTCACGCTTTTATTGTGTGTTATGGCCAGATGGGCACACTTATAAAAGGTGAAACTGTAGAGACCCCAGGAGGAGTGGTGACATCGGGGTGGAGAGGGAGGGCAGCAGAGAGGGTTGCGGGCAGTGATCTGTTCTATAGTATTCTTAAAGGTGGGTGCATCTTGCAATCCATTTGTCACAACCCCTAAAATGGTCAACATGATGAGCCGTGACTTTACTCAGTAATACTGGATGCGTACTGGCTCAGCAATGGTAACAAATGTGCCGCCAACGCACATGCTAAGAAGAGGGAAAATGGGCCGGGGGAGGCTAAAGGGCCTGTCCTTCCAGCCCATCTGTCCTCAAAGGTAAGACAATCTAAAATATAAAACATGACTAAAAAGAAAAGCAGAAAGAACATTTCCTTCAGGCCGTCGGCCAGCCCCCCTCACTGTTAGCACCTGTACTTTATGTCCGTGGGCTGCATGGAGGGACCCCTGGCCCTTAGGGGGACCCAGCACGCAGGGTCCCAGAGGAGGGGCATGGTGCTGCATCTGCACATGCAGATGGAGAGAGGGGTGGGGGAGAGGTGACGGGCCAGGACTGCAAGAGGGACAAGCGCCTGCACAGAGGCACAGGCAGGTGACATGATGGACCACTGAGGGAGGCACATGCTGAGGACAGCAAGGTCACAGGAGAGAAGCCAGGTCACTGTCATCCTGGAGAGGTGAGGAGTGAGTGCTGCACCTTTTGCACATGCTCCTTTAAAGTTAAAACTGCTCCAAAAAAGCTTTTAATTATTTAAAAATAAGAAAGTCCCAAGGAAAAAGAGGTAATTTGAAGTTAACTAGTTCCCCACAGAGGAGCTCTGGACTTACCTGTAACCCACCTTACTTGGTTTCTCATGTTAGGAAGCACCTGAGATATTTTTATGTGAGCATGTGCGCACGCACGCGCATGCACACACACATTTTTAGCACCATAACTGAACCCAGAGCTTCGCACACACTGGGCAAGTGCTCTACCACTGAGCCACAACTGCAGTCCCTATTCGTTAATTTTTAACATCCATGTGTCAAAATCCAACTCATTTATGAGCCCTAAATAATCCCCCCTATTGTAAAATAGAATTCTTTCTTAAATCAGCCATGCAATACTAAGGTATTGGGTACCCTTCAGACATGGTCTAATACCCTTGTTCAAAGCAAAGAGTTAAAAAATCAATGATAATGACATTAAAACAAACACACAAGTACACGTCTCACCTCACAGTTCTCCACCACACTCTACAGATGTGATGAATTAGGGATTAAGGTAATTTCGACGCTGCTAATTTTGCCTGGACATTGGGAAAGCCTTCTCTGGTGGGGATATACTGGTCATGTAACTGGATGGGGGAAGCAAGCGGGCTGCAGGCTCAGCTGGCCAAGGACACAAGTTCTTCCTGTGCCTTTGTGTCCTGCTTAATCTCTTTGTTCCTGTTTGGCAGGAGAGACAGGGTCACTTCTGGAAACTCCCAGGAGAACAAGCAGGACAGCACTCATGAATGCCCAGCACATGCCTCTGCAATGTCCTTGGTCTCCAGTGGGTCACCTACCTGCACTTGGCTGAGTTGCTGTCTGGGAGATGGATGACCATAGCAGCTCTGTATCTGGGTAAGGCCCTGATGCTCACGGGATGCCATCAGTCCCAGGACTCTAAGAGGTGAGGGTGAGCTGGGGATGCGGGTGGCCCACACCTGCCACCATGGATGGCTAGACCACCTTGGGCAGCAGTGTGAGCACGTGAGGGTGTGCTTGCTGGGCTGGACTATCAGAGTTCCACGTGAATTTACAGCATTCTTGGAAGGACATGCAAGGCGTGAAACCAGCTAGAATTTACAGCAGCACCTGGGTGTGCATGGGGAGCACCTCACGACCTTGGCCATTGGCATTTGTTCTACTAGGCTACAGATTCTATGGCGCTCAGTTTTTCCACGTCACATAGTATGTGCTCAGAGTATGTGTTCAATGAATGAATTTGGGTTTGGACTAAGTGACACTTCTTATGCCATCAGTTAGTAGCAGATTCAGGACACATGCAAAGAACAGCTTCCCAGCCCTGTACCTGACCCTCCTCCCCCTCCTCCCCCTCCTTCTTCTTCTCTTCTTCTTCCTCTCCCTCTCCCTCTCCCTAACCCTCTCCCTTTCCTCCTCCTTCTTTTTTACCCTGAATAAATGTTGTTTTATTTTATTTTTTGGTACCAGGAATTGAACTCAGGACCTTGGGCTTGCCAGGCAGGCACTTGTGCCACTGAGCTATATCCCCAGTGTGTCTACCATAAATAAATATTAAACTTTCATGTTCATCAACTGTCCTGTTGAGTTCTTTGAATGGGACAGCAACAGCCTGGAAAGGTCCGCTGGCCACCACACCATCCCAGAAGAGGAGCCGCTGGCAGACATTACAACCCCTGTGAAAGGCTGCATGGAGGCCGAGCTCTCACCATGGACTCCTTCTGCCTGGAGAATCTTGACAGTGGCCAGCCCAGGCTGGGTGGGGGAGAAAGTTCCTGTTTTGATTTATGAAGAGAAACACAAAGGGAGGTATTTGAAAGAAACATTCTGGACTTTTGGAGACTTACATAGTTTTTGTTAAGTAAAACCATCTTTTATTCAGGGGAGTGAAGTCCTACAGTTTCTGCTCCATTTTTCTGTAAACCTAAAACTTCTCTAAGAAGTCCTGAAGACTCACCTATGTCACCACTTTAACTTGGCATTTCCACAGACCCTTAATACTGGCCACTCAGGTGCCTGCCACTTGTGGAGGCCAGCCAGTCACCTCAATGCTGTGGTGACCCCCTCCCGCCAGCCATCGAAGGGGACAAAGAGGTGACAATATAGCCGTATCTGGTTTTTGAGACTGGAAGACTGACGGACACAGCCATGGGCCCCGTGTGACTGCCCAGTCCTTTCTCTGGCTGGCACGGGCTCAGCCTGTGCAGGGGCCTGTGGGAAATGCCTGGCAGCTCTGAGTCTGGGGGACTTTTCATAACCAGCAGGGGACAGGAGTCAGCAGACCAGCTCTTCAGAGGCTAAGGGCTCGTGGTGTGAATCCTTCCTTCCCTCCCTTCCTTCCTCACTCCCCTACTGATGTTTCCTGGCGTCTCACCCTCCTAACAAAGCAGCTGTCCTCAAATCCTTATCTTGGGGATGTTTCTGGGAGATCTGGATTAAGGTCACTTCTGTGACTCTACCATGAGTAACACAGAGTTTAGGATAGTGTTGTTTTAAAGAGTGTGGCCTCCGTGACATATTAAAATAGCGGGGGGTGGGGGGATAGCTAGATCTGGGGACTCACCCTTGATGTCTTCCACGTTCAAAGACACTCTGGGAACTTCAGGTTCTCCCTTCAGGCCTTCATGGGCCGCCTCAGGATCAACCTAATCTCTGGCCTCACACCTCTTGAAAATAAACCCCATAGATCACATAAATATCCAGCCCTCCAGAACTGAGAGAGGAGAGGTGGTAAGTACCATTTTAGCACAGGGTAAGCTACTAACTGATGGCATAAGGAGTGTCACTTAGTCCAAGCCCAAATTCACTCATTCAACACATACTCTGAGCACCTACTATGTTAGGTGGAAAAACTAAGCACCATAGAATCTATAGCCTAGTACAACAAATGCCAATGGCCAAAGTCGTGAGGTGCGCCCCATGCCTTCTCGGGATCTGCTCGGGTATCTTCCCTAGAAGTCTCCAGACTCACCCTGGTTGGGCTGGGTCAGCTCCTGGGATGGCCACTAACTCAGTCATGATGGCCTGGGGAATATAACCACGGGATGGGCTTTCGCTGCAGAGGCAGGAGAAACACACCTCCAAATCACATGGGTTGGGGAGCAGGGAGAGGAGGAGCCCCAACGACTTGCCGGAAGTCACTGAACAAGGAGACAAACGTGTCCTGGAAGACAGGTTTGAAGATATCTGATGACATAGTGGAGAGCATTGGACGGCCGAGGGGTCGGGGGCAGCCAGAGGAGATTTGGGTGGCTGGAGCCGAGGACAGAGGCCAAGTGGGAGGCAGCGGCGTGGGGTCAGAGGTCGAGTGGGCTTTGAGTGGAAGGTGTTGCTCCCTTCCCCTCTCAGCTTCAGAGTCTGGGCTTAATCTTTTCACAGATCCTCGCTGCATCGAGGATCACAGCGCTTTACAAGATGATTAAAAAGAAGTGTGAAACCCAGTGGGGGCGACAGGAAAGATTGCCTGGCTCCCTCTCATTCCACAGATGGAGGAAGGAGCAGCGAAGGCCTTCCGGTATCTAGACACAGGCCGTTTCTTTATTTCTTTCTGAGCCCTCCCCGCATATTTGACATCGCCTATGATTTATGAGAAACAGATTAAAATGAAAGTATCAGTAGGATTATATTCTGCTACGGGTGGCCCAGGCACAGATAACTGAAGCTTCTGCACGGCATGAATTGATTTCTGTCTCCTGTGAGGCTACTGGTGGGTAGCTGGAGGCTGAGGATGGGCCTGTGCTCTGGCAGGTTCTCTGGGAGTTACATTTCCTCATTTTGGTTCCTCTGCCATAAAAGGCCTCCGTTCCCTGGATGCCTCACAGTACAAAATGGTAGTCCTAGCTCCAGCTGTTTTACCCACTGTCCAGTTTGCAGGAATGAGGACTTCAGAAGAAGTCGAGTGGGGACAAAGAACACAAAAGAATAATATTCTAAGATAGATTCCATGTATACTACAATTACAAACCACACCTCATTGTAACAGTTGATCTGTTGGGTTTAGTATTTTAACAACTGATTTATGCACACTATAAAATAATAGTTATAATTATAATTTCATAGTTAATAATTACCTTGTGTCAGGTATAATTATAAATGCTCAACATATTTAATCCTCATAACGACCCCTTTTTTTGTTTGTCTGAGACAGGATCTCACCATGTAGTTTAGGCTGGTCTTGAACTCACCAAGTTGTCCTTGAATTTGTGGTGATCCTCCTGCGTCAGCCTCCTGAGTGCTGAGATTATAGGCATGCACCACAATGCATGGCCCTTATGATAACCTTTTTATGGTAGCTGGATAACACCCTCCCCATCCAAAGTGTCCGTGTCCTAATCCCTTAAGCCCTGTGACCAGGCTGAAGAAGTACTGCAGGTGTGATTAATGAGGGATCTTTAACTGGGAGATTTTCCTGGACTATCCAAGTAAGCACCTACTGTAATCTCCAGGGTCCTCTGAAGAGGCAGGCAGGAGGTTAGAGGGAGCGGAAGACCCTGCTGCTGGTTTTGGACACAGGAGAAGGACCCAAGGCCATCAAGCCCATCCCATCTCCAGAAGCTGGAAAGGGTCGAACAGACTATCCCAGGAACCTTCAGAAGGACCACACAGAGCCAACTGACTCAGACTCTAGAACTGTAGGGTAAGTATGTGTTGGTGTAAGCCGCTAAGCATGTGGCTGCCTGGCACAGCAGCCACGGGAACCAGCGCCGCAGTAGGAAAGTACCATGATCACCCCATCCACAGAGGAGGTGAGGGCGAGCGCCTTGCCTGAGGTCACACAGCTTACGGCCAGGATGTGAACTTGGTGGAACACTCGGGGACCTACCTTTCTAACCACAGGATACTGCGTCAATCACACAGGCTGTCTGTGGGGCTCACTTGGATTTTGTAGATAGGTTTTCCAGTCTTTTAACAATTCCATTTTATATTTCAGAAGTTCAAGCACCCATCAAAGTCAAGAGAATGATCATCCTCAGGTTCCTGTCACCCAGCCTCAACACTGCACCCTGACTGGATTCGTCCACAGCAAATCTGCTATGTGGCATCACGTCAACTGTATTTCTTGAAGATGAGGACCCTGTATTCTCCGAAGCCAGATCTGGTTGCAGCTACTGAAAAAGGAGAAGAGCCAGGTGTTGGGCAGAGGTCCAGAGACAGCAGATCTCGAGCCACCAAACTCAGTCTCCCAGCCTCTCCGAAACTGAAGTTCACAAATAACTGATTTACCTCAGTGTGTACTAAAACACAAACCAAGATGCTGCACCGGGCATTTTCCTCTCACTGCTGGGAGCCCCCCCCTTCTCCTCTGGCGCGAACAAAGCACTGATGACGACTAATTTCCCGACGACTAATTTCCCATCGACTGTGGCGGCCCTTGGAATTATCCTGCCCTCTCCCAGCCTTCTCTTTCCGACCCCAAACCTCTGCCTTCCACTTGGCCCGTCTAGATTGACAACCCGGCCCTCAGCCTAAGTCCCTGAGCCACCCAATTTCCTGTGCATTCTTAAAATTACCAGAACTCAAACCCAGGTGCCGTTGTCATCTTTTTTGTTGATCGGCACAGAAAAGGAACAGGGAAAATAAAGAAAACAATCACGAGGTCTCGATCGCATCAGTCCGGCACAGTGGAACAAAGGCCGGCGGTTTCTGGTGACAGGTGACGTTTCACTCGGGTGCCGGGAACAATGAGGCAGCGGAACAATGACAGCAGCCCTGGCACTGGGGGTGGAGGGCTCCGGGGTCTGTCCGTGCTGGGTGTCGGGGGAACCGAGTGTGCTCCAGGCACCCGTTCTAGCAGCAGGCACTTACTGGGCACTTACTGTGTGCCAGCATGGCTCTGGACACTCATAGGTGTCCTCTCTCTCAGTCCTCATGATGGCCCTGCAGAAGGTCACGCTACTGCCCACCACACACAGGAGGAAGCTGCCTGGAACAGACACCCTGTGAGGAGCACGCTGTCCTCAGTCCATTTAAAGCATGGTCAGGAAGCCCCAGGAGGTGGTTTTGCACTAATTGTGAGTCTAGATTTCAGCTCTTTGATTGATGGACACAATCAAGCAGTAACTGGAGAGCCCTGGGGCCCTGCTTTCATAATTTCAACACTTGATTTTCTGCTTTAGTCTGCTGCAAATGAGGGAGGCACACAATAACTTGAGACTGACTATGTGGTGTCTCTTACAAGCTGTGTGACCAGCAGAACATTCCCCTACTAAAATTCCCTTCTCCGTGTGCCAATATATACACTTGTGTGTATATGCACATGCATGTTGGTGTACACGTACACATGCACACATCGTGTGTTTTGGCACCCACAGGAACATACAGCACTTAGGTGTGTGTCAGTATTACATGCAAACACACACATGTACATGTGTTAAAGAAGAAGGGCTAGGGATACAGCTCAGTGGCATAAGTGCCTGCCTGACAAGTGCAAGGTCCTGAGTTCAATCCCTGGTACTGCAAAAAATAAAAATAAATAAATAAAATCCACATGTGTTATAGAAGAGCAGTGCTCTGGAGTCAGATGACCCAGATTTTAATCCTGGGCCAGTACTCACTAACCCACCACCTCTGCCTAATGACTTAGCCTCCTGGTGCCTCTGTGCCCGCCTCTGTCCAAAGGTGTCAATCATAGGCCCCACCCACTTCAGAGGCTCATGTAAAATGAGGTTAACTGGTCAGTGTGAAGATCTCGGGAGGGGGCCTGGCACAGGCAGGAGCTGCACAAAAGTCACTGTCTTACTACACGCTAGTTCCCAGTCTCTTGCTGGCTCAGATGTGTACGGGGCAGTGGGGTGACTGCCGTGTGAGCACTTCCTATCCAGCAGCTGCCGTCATGGGCACAAGGAAGAGGCCTCCTGGCCACGCGGCTGACTGCCTAGGTGACCTTCAGTAGGTGCATAATCTCTCTGTGGCTTGATTTTCTTCTCTGGAAAATGGGGACAATGTTTCCACTTCTCCATGGGGCTGCTGGAAGCTTTTCCAAAGGCACTTACTTAGCACAGCATGGAGGTCACAGTCAGCACAGCAAATGCCTCACTGCCACAGTTACCATGGCTAATATTGTCTGTTTAGAACCCTGCTGTCATTGGAAAGAGTCTGAGGAAGCCCTCGAAGGGGAGATGGGGACCTCAGTGCACCCCACCTTTGGGGTAGGCTATAGGTTTGCCATCTTACAACATAGAAAAAAATTGCATCAGCGAGAGGCACAGAAAGGTTTATCTGGCAGAATTACGGAAGTACACATTTAGAATGTGGGTGTGCATGGGGATACAATATGGTCTGGGGTTGTGGGTTTTCATGCAGCCTTAGAGTGTTCTCAAGACATGTAGGATGTGTTCCCACTGCCTGTCGGGTCACACAGGGCGGCTGGGTTGGGCTGCAAAGCATTTGAGTACACTGCTTGGAGTTTGCTGACAAGCTACCCACTCAGCAGGGCTGCTTCCTTGAGGATGGAGGTCTGTGGCAGGGTAAAAGCTCAGGCTCCATTTACAGATGAAAAGCCATTTACAGGTTTGCTGTTTAGCCCTTACTTTTTTTTTTTTCTTAAGTGAGTTTCCTGGAAGGGAAACAGGCTTTATAACCTTGGTAACGTTGAGCTGTTTTCCTTAAAAGTACAATTTTATAATTATGACTTTACTTGTCCCATGTCTCCCTACCTTTATTTCTCTTCCCTCACTTCAGTACCATAAGGTTAACGGCCAATATGCTGCTAACCTTGATCCTACCTTGGAGCCTTTGCCCTTGAAGCTCCTGTCCTAGACCCTTCCTGGCAGCTAAGTTTCCTCTTCTGGGGAGGTCTCCTAGACCTGCCTTTGGGCCCACGCAAGGACCACCCTCCCCAGCCCGTGTTCTCTTCTTAGCTTTTGAAAATGGCTGCAGAGGTCCTCCACCAAGAATCTTGTTTTGTCCGGCCTGGGGTAGAATGCATCGCTCTGTCTTGTCTAATTTAAACATATGCATATCCTCCCATCAGTAAATCTTATTTTTAGGCATGTATCCCATAGAAACCAAAACTCCAAAAATATTACATACGTTTAAAATAAGAAGTATTTAAAGATATTTATTCTGGTGCAGATGACAGTTGATTATAGAATCTGAAAAAATTCCGAGGAATGCACTGTCATCTTGCAATTTTGTTATTATGCAGAATGTATTTACACTACAGCCTCACTAGGAGATATAATCTTATGGGACTGAGGAAGGACCTCCAAATGATACAAGGGAAACAAATGCAACGCCCAGCCTCCTAGATGTCCCATGCGCTGAGTTCATGGTCCTCAAAACTGAAAAATAAGTTCTAAGGAACAATGGAGGTAAAGAGTTGTAAATACTTACTGAGAGGGGGAGATACAGCTCCTGAGAGAGACAGGAGAGGTCCCGAGTAGGTTGCCCAGGACCCTCTTTTTCAGGGAAATTTGATAGAGCACAATCATGTGTATACAATACAATTAAAGCTATGATCAATACGGTTATAAATACAGCTGCATAGGTAGTACTGATCCAGTGGGGAAGCAAGTCACATAGCAAGGATTCATGGAAAGAACGCAGAACTTTTCAGGAAGGGATGGGTGCAGGGATCTTGGTCACCCATAAGGTGACTGATGTCTGTCTAGACTTTACTGGACCAGGTATTATCACTTGTCTTACCACTTGGGGAAACATGTAGACCTGGTCGTTCTGTCTTTGTCTTGAGGCCTGACCTCCAACAGATGTGCCCCTGGTCACAGTTGTAATGAGTTTTCGTCTCTGGACTGACTCTTTTGAGGGCCCAGCCCTATAAAATTCCCACCTACCTTAGCTGTCTGTAACATTAGCATCACCTCAGCAGCCAAGCATTCCAGTTTAATTGCAGTAGTGGCACTTTGCAATAAAGAAGTGGGTTTGGGGCTGCAGTTTGGGCCCTTGTCTCTAAAAGGTTTGCCATCACTGGCCTACATAATACACAGATGTTGGCCCCCCAGGGTCAGGACCCAGGAGAGAAGGAGCAAGCCTGGAGTTGTCTAGTTCCTCATTGCATCCCCCTCCTCTGTTCCTTACTATACATGGCTTTGGCCCACCTGGACTGGAAAAACTGAGGCTCCAGCACCTCCTCAGAAGTAGCTCTGAATAAACGCCTTTTCCTTCTCACCAAAATAAATGGGTACCTTTGGTTTGGTCTGTGATGAGCACAGACCTGCGAGGCCAAGGACCCTTGGACCCAGTCTGGTGACAGCTGGCAGTCAGTGGTGGGGGGGCAGATGACTGTAGGGTCCAGGAGAGTTCCACCCTGTTCAGAATCACCTTGCATTTTGCATTAGTGTCAAATGCCCCACCAGATGGTCCTATCAGTCATATTTGTAATGATTAGATCTTCAAAGGAAACATCCATTAGACATGGAACCAGTGATGTTTTTTGCACTGTTTAGGTAAATTCCTCCATTTCCTGGGATGGTGACAATGGTGCAAATCAAGGGCCGCTTGTATTAGTTTTCTTCAAAACTTTACCAGTGGTGACATCACCAGGGGCAGTGTGTCTCAGGACACTTGAGCGTGGTACAGGCTGCATGTAGCGCAGAATGGGCTCTTTGGTACAGTGTGCCAGGGCATTTTCTTACTGCAAATTACTTCGCAGACATTACTGTTCTTACATTTCCCTTTATATTATAGTTAGGGCACTAAATTGAATTTTTAAAAAGACATGTAGGTAGGTTATATTGTCTACGAGCTTCACTTCATTTCAAATTTCTGCTGAAGTGGAAATGAGAAAATATTAGTTTTAAAAAGGTGGCATTGGGTCTAATGGAGTTGAGAGACACAGTTCTGAGACTTAGCTACAGCTCTTTCCCCAGGGAACCTGCAACCTCATTTAAAGAGGCTTTTGAGCCTTTTCTTAAACCAAGCCAGATTTTTATCCCAAGAGGATCTCTCCTTGCCTTCTTATGGTCAGTCCTCCTTTGCCAAGATTCCTCTTAACAACTCTGTTGGAGACCAGTGTAATTTTGATCCTACCACCCTCGGGCTGTCTAAATTCCCCTGGTATTGTCCCTACAAGTGCGAGTGCCGCTGTCCAACTCAAATTTGCTTCACACACAGTTGGGGCTGCTGCCAAATTTAGGCCACTGCCCAGGGGGCAAATAATTTGTTGCTCCATAGGAAACAGATCAGTAATCAACAAACAAACACATTAAAGGGAAAAGAGCAGAAAGTTTAGTCATGCAAATCAAGGCAAAGAGAGGGAAAAGAAAAGACCTCATTTATATTCGACAGCAAAGGCAGAGGCCCTGGCCCTTCAACCCAATCCTGTGACAACATTGGCCCAGGCGGCCACTGGCACATTCATAATGGTTTGTCCTCACCGAGGTAAACACCACCGTTCCCAGGACACGAGAAGCAGGGAACTAGCTGGAGGTTAACTGGGTCATTAGCTGCCATATAATGTGGGTCATTCGGATGCAATTCAGTCCTTTCTGCTGGAGGCTGAAATATAGTGAGGGTTCTCACAGCGGGGGACGGTGACTTTGCAGCCTGCTCAGGTCTCTTGGATACCAGGGGAGCTGTCATTGTGATTCATGGCGCCTCTGACATCACGGAGGCTATAGGGGTGTGTGTGTAGTTATGTGTGCTGCAGAATGGGACATGCAGAGGCACAAGTGCCGAGGACCAAAGCTGGAACTACTTGAGTAAGATGCCTTCAGTTCCTGCAAGTGGTAATTTCATTTTCCTGGAAGAGTCTTATTTTACAATTGTGCTCTTTAACTGCACGAAAATTTGGGAGACTGCATGAATACAGTTTAAACAAACCCAAGTGTTCTAATTATGCATTATGCATATGTTTTGACTTTTCCTCTTTTATCTGGAGAGCAAGAAAATCAAATACAGAAGAGGAAGCTCAGGCAAACAGCCTGGTTTCATGTAGACAGAACCAGTAGGGAACTGAAGGGAGAGGGAAGCCCCTCGTCCATATCTACTTGGAGAGGGAAACCAGGCTCAGGCTGCTCCCTGGGTTAAGCAGTTTGTCAGCAGATGTTCCTCTGTGACAGTCACTTCCTGCTCTTTGGTCCTTATTTGGAGATGCCCCAACCAGATGGCAGAAGCTTGGTGAAGAAGGACCCTTGGCAGAGACCTCGCTTACTCAGCCCTGGGTTCCAAATGGGACAAGAGGAACTTACCTCCCATGCCCCACCCACTCCTGCTCAAGAAGGGCCTCTCTGGCCTGGAAAGGTGCCTAAAAACTTGGGGATGCTTCCAGATGTGCAGTCATCAGGCCCAGCAAAGACCTGGCCTGTCCCTTCTCCTCCTGGATTCATTAAGTTTCCTTCTGTGCCACAAACGGTCAGGTGTAAAAAGGTTTAGTAGGCAGAATTTTAAAAGTACACTGTCAGAGGGGATAGAGTGTGGGCCCTCAAGAAAGAGAGGGACTCCTTATGATCTGGAACTGGGTATGTTGATGTGGTCTTGGAGGTGTCCTCAAGATGATGATGCAGAATGTGTATTTCTACTGTCTATGCAGTCACTCGCTTGGCGGCTATGTCAGAAGGCAAATCATCTGTATGCATTAGGAATTGAGATCTGCTGTCCACTCATACAGCTGCTCCCTGAGGATGGAGGTCTGTGGGAGGAAGTGCGATTTACAGAAGAAAAGCAAGGGACCCAGAGCCCTATTTATAAGCATACTGTGTTCCTAAGATCTTTAAGGGAACAAAGGCATGTGGGGCAGACAGCCGGCAGTGCCTGTCACAGCCCCTTGACAGGCTAGAGAAGAGTACACGCTGCTGTTTTTAATCAAGGAGCATGGTGCACATCTTCTCAGACAGAGTTCCGCTTTTGTGTGCAGAGGCCACCGAGACACAGAATTCCACTTGCAAATATGCCACTCAGCCCCTGAGCTGTCCTAAGCAACCATCGTGTGATTCACACCAAACCAAAATCTCCTGTGCCTCCACCCTGCTCCAGTGTTAGTGCAGAGATCCTCTTGCAGCATCCAATGCAGGCTCTTGTTGTGCCCTGTGACAACCACCCCAGCTCTGGCCCCTTGGTCCACAAAGGCTCAGTGGCCTCCTTCTGCAGACAAGCTGAGGTAGTACCAGCTCCTTGCTGGTCAAAGAGCCTGTCACCATCCTCCAGCAGCTTGGGTATGGTCCCAAATAAAAATTGTCATTGTTTAAAAGCTGCAGAGCTGTTATTTCTGCTTGAAAATGTCCCTGGATCTTTGCTGGAGGACTGGGTGACAGGGCCCAGTTGAGCTCAGCTGCATAAAAGACATCAACCAGTGACTCCAGGTGGCTTCAAATGGAGTGTAGATAAAATTCCCTCCCAACATAAGTTATAGGTCCAGCTCAGGCCATGGCAAATGCCCTGCTCATAATAGGATGAGCCAATGGGATAGGATGCTGTTCCTGGACTGTATTGCACATTATTCTGTGATACTTCTGTTACAGCTTGTATCTAGACATCCCCTCAATCCCTCATGTGATCATAGGTGGGGTTTTTGGCTGTGGCTTGATCTAGGGTGTGTGATGGTAGGATTAGTGGTGTGATCCTGGGATTACAGAAAGGTGCCCCATCCTGGGTAAGAACTGCTGCCTCCTGCCAGCTCTGGGATGTCCTTCTGCCATGCCACCCTGTCTTGCACTCAGTGGATTATGGACTGAAATTTCCACAAACTGTGAACCAAAATAAACCTTTCCTATTTAACTTTGCATGTTGGGTATTTGTCTCAGCAGTGAGAAAAGTAACTAAGAGAACTTCCTCAAGCAAATTGCAACCCTGCAAAATAAACCAGACACAATCAAGCATATTTTATGTGTATCTTAAGCCTGAACATATCGTGAACAGCCATAGACCATCGCATGACTCAGCAGGATTTCTGCCTAATTATTTTAAAACAAATCCTGGACTCATGCAGACATTTTCCAGCATAGCTGCTGCATCCTGATGACCTCTGACCTTCAGCTGTCCCTGAGGGCTGCACGATTGTCTTTTGCTGCTTGCTTTGCTAGGGTTCAGTGAAGGCTGGGTGGCATTTGAAGTGCCTGACCCTCTTGGCTGGCAGGCACTCTCCCCACTCCAGCTGTACTTCCTGTTCTGGGTCACTGCTGGGGAATTCCCGGGGGCAGCTGCCCTGCGGGCACCCCCCCCCCCTCTGCCTCCTCTGGGCTCCCTCTCAGTCCCCTCACCCGGAGGGGCAGGTGGAGGCCACGGAGCAGCCTGGGGAAGGGCGACAGCTTCAGCTAAAGCAGCCTGGGCCGCTGAACTCAGGGCAGCCAGCTCGAAGCTGCTGCTGTAGCAAGTGAAGGTGCCTCCCGAGATGCCGTGGAGTGTTGTTGAATGAGTAATGCCAGCATTTGTCCCCACTCTCGCCACCTCATTCCCTGAAAGCTCTGTTCCAGGTCAAGTCACTTCAATCAGCTGCCCAGCCTGTCCAGAGGAGCTGTAATTAGACCCTGCGGTCCCCATGGCAGGGCCATGGTGTCAGCCATGTGGAGACCCTCGCTGTCCAGACAGAGGGGAGGAAGTGCCGGGGGAGGTGCGGTGTCCACACAACCCAGGGCCTGCTGATTTGGCCCGAGTTACCTCCCAGGTCATGGGCATCGGTCTGGGAAGATCAAGGTCGGTCACACTGACCATGTGTCCTGGGCTCTGTGGATATCAGTGATCTAATCCTCAGAACAACTTTAAGATGGTTTGTGATTTGCTCTTTCACAGATGGTGCCTTGGTCACTTTCTCCTTGCTGGGACTCAATACCCAACACCAGCAAATTAAAGGAAGAGAGATTTATTTGGGCTCACAAATGTTAGAAGTTTATTTCATAGCTGGCTCCAGGGCAGAAGAGCATAGCAGAAGAGCCTACTTTGGAGGAAAACTGCTCACATCATGGCACACAGGAAGCAGAGAGCAAGGGGAGGCACCTGAGAGGGAGACAGACCTTTCTGCGCCACACACACCCCCGTGACCCACCTCTTCCTATCAGACCCCACCTCCTGACATCACAGTTACCCATGATTCCCTCACCTTCTATAAGACCCATCTGAGTGTGTGAGATTCCTGGGGGACGTTTCAATATAAGCCAAAACAGTTGGGGACACTGAGGCTCTAGGAAGATAAATTTGCTCAAGATCTCATGTATTGCAGATCTGGGATTAGCCTGCACTCATGGCATCCACTCCTGGCCCCAGTGCCTCTTCCCACCCGTCAGTAAGTGAGTATTCTGGTCCACACACCAGCCACAATTCTATTAACTCCCTCACTGACTCTCTAGCACCTTTTACGTGAACCTCAGTGTCTCATCCTGGCCCTAAAGGCCCCGCCTGATCCACAACTCTGGCTCTGCTTGCCTCCCTGGCCCTTCCTCCCATTTTCCTTTCTCTCCCTTGAGCTTATGCAGTCAAGTTCTGCCCCTGGAACTTTGCATGGGCTGCACTCCTCTCTGGGATTCTCTCCTGACAGCCTTGACCTGGCTGGAGCCTTCTCAGGGTTCAGCCCTGGCTCATGGTCCCTCTTCAGAGAGGGCATCCTGACCCCTGTTTAAAGCAGCCTCTCTTTCCCACATTCTTTTGTTTCCCACCTAATTCCTTGTGGAGCAGCTTCAATCCTTTATCATCTTTAGGTTTCATCCACTTCACGTTTATGTCTCCTCCCTGGAATCCAGCAGGCAGTTCTCATTTCCCCTTTGTTCCTGGTGAGGTGAAGTCCCAAGGTTAAAGAACACACATATGCAAGACACCAGCAACCAGAGCAGGCAGCATGGAGCAGAGCAGAGCAGAAGAGCAAGAGCCACCTGTGTCTTCATTGTATAATTCTTATACAAGTGGTTATAAGAATAACACCTGACTAATCCTTCACAGTCCTTTGACTGGGGGACTCACCTGTCTCTCTGCCCCCTTGCCTTTCCCCACTCTTTGTATCATGATTCCCTCCCCCCTTTCTTTTTCCCTCCATGTTATGGTTTAGACTGAAAATAATCCCCTAAAGGTTCATTATTCATTGGTGGGGCTTTTGGAAAGTGGGTCATGGGGGCACAGTCTTCTCAGTGCACTGAGCCATTGATCAGCTCCTGGCTGAATATTAGGAGGTGGGACTTGTGTTGAGATGAGACCTGGAAGGGGGGATTCTTATCCTGGCTCCTTCTCTCTCTCTCTCTGTCTCTCTCTCTCTCTCTGCTTGCCATGATATGAATAGCTTTCCTGTGCCAGCCCCTTTCACCGTGTTCTCTCTGCGTTATAGCCAGCCAACCATGGACTGAACCCCCTGAAGCTGTAAGCCTAAATAAACATCTCCTCCCTTAAGCTGTGGGAATTAGGAATTTCATTAGGAATTAGTTAGGAATCCCTAACTAATACATGAACTCTCTTGAAGAAAGCAGTCCCTTGCTTTCTTTTCTTCTTTTTTTTTCCTCCACAGAAGCCCCCTATGGGGAACCACTCACACTGCTTCAAAGCTCAGGGCCATCTAAGGACAACTGAGGACATGAACTTGCTTGTCTAGTGCAAGTGCATAGTGGGACACAGTTATGTAACCATGACTTAGTACAGGTATGCACACATATGCTGGTTACAGCACCATACAAGAATGTAAACATGAGATAACAACCTGTATAAGAATTATACAATGAAGACACAAGTGGCTCTTGCTCTTCTGCTCTGCTCTGCTCCATGCTGCCTGCTCTGGTTGCTGATGTCTTCCATAGGTGTGTTCTTTAACCTTGGGACCTCACCCTCAAAAATCTCCTTTGGGCTCCCAGATTGGGTTGACAACTAGCATAGCTGGTGGGACATTAAGGTAAGTGGTCCCAGGGAATGGCTGTTAAGTGATGCTGGCCTCACCGTTGCTACCTGTAGCCACCTTCTTGGCAGCTTTGAAGGCCTCAGAGGACTGGAAATTAGTCCATCTGGAGCCTGGGGACGTCTTGCAAGTCTGGGCAGCAATAGATGGACAAATTCCTTCCTATCACTGTGAAACAGTGGGGTGGGTGGCTTGGCTGTTTTTCACTCTCTTCTATGATGTAAATCAAGAAGCAGGTAGCCTTGTTGGGCAAGTAGACCAGCTGCAGCAGATAGAGGAGAACCTTGAGCAATGGCTGCCTGCTGTGGAGCTCAGGTTTCTAGGCGTGGGAAGCACTGCCTCCTCCAGAAATGTTTCCAGAAGTGTAAGTCCTCATGTCTGAGAAAACCCCTGGAAAAATCCCCTGGTTTTGCATGCTAGGCTGGCTAGTCATCAAAAGGTAGAGCTAGAAGAACCCCTACCCCAGGGAGGAAGACTGGAAGGGCTACCTATCTCTACCCAGCATACAATGTGTGTAACCTATACAGCCATGAAGCTGCAGGAGCTGGCAAAACAATTAAAGCAGAAGGTGGGTGAAACAGTTCCTGCGTGGCTGCTATGGCTGTGGGACAATGGTGCTGATAACAAACAGTTAAGCCCACAGAAATGTCCCAAGTAGCCAGCAGAGCCAGCAACCCCTTTATGAGATGGGTTCTTCAGGATGTTGAGAGGACAGCCCCAGAAGCAGATAATCAGACTGTTATAAATTGGTTGATGGCAGCAGTTCACCTGGTTTGTTTCGTGGGTTTGAAACAGAAGCAGCCCTTGGGGTCCAGGTCTCCTCATAGACGCAAGAGGAGGAGGCTCTGGGGCACAGCTGGGATGGCAGTGCTGGACCCTGGGATGGCAGTGGACTCTTCCTGATGCCGCCTGATTCTCCTCAGAAAGGGACATTTGACCTGTGTTCGATCCCTCTGAGGTGCTCAACCCTGCAGATCCTCAGTGCCCAGATTTTGTCGAGATTTGACCAGGCCAAGTTCACCTTGAGAATGACCCGAGAGCCATCCTGAGTCAGGGGCACTGAGGTCCCAAGACAGCTGTAGATTCTTTCTCTGGATTCCCAGTTGGGAGCTGCTGGGAGGCGGCTCTGGTGGGGCAGGATGAGTCCTCTTTGCAGATAGGAAGGGCCGGGTGATATTCTGCATACTCTGCTTCTCTTGGCTCATTTAACTCTCACTCCTTCTCCATCAGATGCTCCTGGTGCTGCAGTGGGGAAACTGAGGCAAGGTGGTGTAGGCACTTGTTTAGGGGCCCAGGTGGGAACTGAGCATTGGCAATTTGGCTGTGGAGAGTATGGTAGCTGTTGCATGATGAAGGAAACTTTCTGCCTGTGGTGGATTAACTAATGATCACCTTGTAACACCCAGCTGAACTGAGACAGCATGGTGCTGGGTATGGAAGACCCACCTGAGGACTGTTGCCAACAGCATAAAAGGAGAACTGGAGGGGAAGATGGGGCGCTGTTGATTCTCCTGGAGGAGTTCATCATACTGGCTTTCCTGTTACAAACTCAGCTTTCTATTTGTCAGAGGAGCTCAGGTTCTTGCTGTTGCTGAGGGTGGCTGTGGTCCTTTTCTGGGGAGCTCTGGTCCTTACTTTGAGTGTCGCTTCCTGTTTCTAGTGCAGATACCTCAGCCTGCTGGCACAGATCCTTCATCCCACTGGCACAGACCTTCTATCTTCCACCACTGGCCTTTGGGCCTTCCCAGTGCAGATGCTTGATACAGACTTACAAGAAACATTGTCGTGGGCTCTAGGTCTTCAGCTGTGTATGTGTAGGACATTGCTGTGGGTTCCAGGCCTTCAGCTTCTTTGAGTCTCTAGTGTGTGGCAAGATCTCCCACACTCTTTTGCACTTGACTCTTTGGGTGACTATTATGAAATAATCCTATAACTTATGTGTCCTGTACTAAATCTTTTCCCTTGTAAATCATAACTACAACACTGCCTCAACTACATGAGGATACAGCCTATGGCTTCAGAGAAGAAGCCTCTATGGTAGAAATGCCATTATCCTTGCTTGGACGGGGTCACTTCCACAGATAGGACACTGTAACGCTCTGGGGAAACTGTGTGCCCAGCTCTTCCTTAACTGCAACTGTATAGCTCGGTTCCTTAGTTACTTTCTCATCACTGAGAAACAGTATCTAATATCCACTAATTAAAGAAGGTAAGGTTTATTTTGACCACAGTTTGTAGAGGCTCAGTCCATAGTCGGATAGCTGTAAGGCAGAGCAGCATGGCAGAGGAGAAAGAGCTCGTGGTATGGCAAGCAGGAAGCAGACAGCGATCAAGGAAGAGGGGGTCAGATAAATCCTGCCAGGAACACCCCAGTGACCCACTTCCTCCAACCAGGCTTTACCTCCAACATCACATTTAGCTATGAACCCATCATCAGACTAATCCACTGAGAACACCACATGACCATGATCCAATCACTTCCTCCAGCCCACTTATGAGCATATGAGGCTTTGGGAACCATCTAGATACAAACCATAACACAGGTATGGGGCCTAGCCAGGCTTTACAGGGTGATACTGAAACAAAGGCTCAGTAATAGGAACTTGAAGTTGCAGCTACTCCAGATATTGCCAAGGCCTTGCTAGGAACATGGAAGCCACATCCAGATATGTAGAAGTGTGTAAAACAGTCCCAGTCATTTTTCATGGTGGTAAAAGGAACAGAAGAAATGCCTCATGGCTTTGAGAAATCATTTTTTTACTCCTGCCAAGGGACAGACTTACAAAGAGAATGGTATTTACATTTTCCCAAAGCCTCTAATTTTCTCATTTATCATTTGTCAGAGCCCGAGGCCCTTCCTCAGTGCACACAGTGTTTGAAAACATCTAATGATCCCCTTTTCTGTAACACCACAGTGTCTATAAGGGAATTTGTTAATGCTGCGGAGGCTGCTGTTAATGCATTAGTGTCACAGTGTGCCATCGCACAGGGGGTCTCAGGACACCATACGTCACCACGGGTTGGGCAGCTCTTTGTGTGTGTATTTCCCCGGGGCTCCCCCAAGCCATGGGAGCCATGGAAACCATCTGTCCATTGGTCAGCGAGGGGATGGCAGCGCGGCGGGGCAGTGTGGCCTCAGGAGCCAGGGCTGGGGTTCTGAGAAAGCCACCCGCTGAGGCCCTAACCCTAACCAAATGTGGCCCGGTGCTGTTAGGTAAATGCAGTGCGGCCAGCACAGGGATTCCCCGTTGGCCAACCCTGCTGGGACTGTTGGAGTCCTGCTGAATCCTTGCTTCTTGTGGCAAGGGGACACTGAGAGAAGCAAGGTCCCCGGAGGTGCCCTGTCACAAACCAGCTGAGGTGGCACTCACTGACTTGAGCAACAGAATGTCAGACGTCAGAAACAGTCTCGCAGGGTGAAACATGCACAAGTCCCGGCTCTCAGAGAGTGCAGACAGCTAGAAGATGGGGACCCCTGAAGATGGGGTCAGGGACAGCAGCATCCCTAATTGTGCACAGTGGGCTTCAGACACTTCCTCTTCACAGATGGAGACAGCTGAGACATGCCACTTTGTACAGGCCAGAAACCGGGTCACAGCAGCCACAAGGGAGCCCCTGATGTCCCCTGTCACTGAGGTCTGCTCAGGACACAGGCTGTTGAGGACCCCGCTGCTGAGGGAACACTTAGAACAGGCTGAGGAAGGCGCTGAATCAGGCCATTTTCCAGCATTTTGCTAAATCCAGCATTTTCCCCGCCTCCTGGGAAGCCTCCTCCCTGCCCCTCCCCTGCAGACCCGCCTCAGGCCTTGTCCACAGGGTTTAGCCCCAGAGATGCTCCAGGATTAATCACCTGTGAGTCAGCTTCACACAGCCTTTAGCCGTTTAGCTCTGGCTCCAGGCTGAGTGACCTGTGGTGACAGAGAGAGGGCACAGGACAGTCCGGACAACAGTAGTGACAGGCTTTTCCCTGTGGGGTTCCCATAACTGCCCCTGTTGCCCAGTTCCTGGGCCCAAGGACATGGTTCATTCCCTCCTTCCACTCAGCTTGATGCCACTTCTCGACATGACCTCCTCTCCAGAGTGACCACATCAGGGTTCCGCTATGGCTGTCCTGTGCCAGTGGGTCTTGTGTGTCATCTCAGGGGCTTCTGACAAGGGATCGGGGGACAGGTAGAGTCACTGTCCCCACTTTACAGAAGAAGCACCACTTCAGAACAGGCCTGAGGTCACCCGGAGGGCTGGGACTAGAACACGCTGGGCAGGTGCGGATTTGAGGGTGGACAGGACGAGGATGTCAGATGTCAGCCAGGGCCGGTCAGTGCCTGTGGGACCGTTCCCTGCACTCTCCAGAAAGCGCTCAGCCCACAGTGAGGCCTGGGTCCCTTAGACCTGGGGAGAGCTGATGGGCTTGGGTACAAGGGAATCTTCCCTCTTACCCGCTGTTGGGGAAGCTGAGGTCACCGTGCTCCATCTGGTCCACTCCTGGGCTGTCTAACCCACTGGACTGGGCTTTCCTGTGACGTGCCGGGATCACAGGGGTTTAAGAGGCTCAGGGCGCCCCAGCCCACCCCAGAGGCTGTGGGTGCTCGGGAATGGCTCCACCCCAGGGCGGGCAGTGGACACTTACAGAAAGCAAAAGCCAGGGCAGGCCAGGGTCAGACTCTGAGGAACAATCAAAGCTTTGTGCAGATGCCCAGGGGCAGAGGAAGAAGCCGAGGAACTTAGTTACTGAGTCTGTGTGTGACATGGGCCTCAGTGAGCAAATCCAGTGCATGGGGGGCACTGGGATAAGCATCTACATACAGAAGTCAATGGTGTGGTTGCTGAGGGAGCAGAGCCTGTCTTGGGGGCAACTGACATCTGGGAGAATCCCTGCTGGGTTCTGTGTGAGGATGAGGACTCCAGGGAGGAGAGTTCTTTGTGTTTTCTACACAGCTGGCTTTTTCTTCCTAACATGTAATGAAATAGTAAATGTTCTCCTAATATTTATTGGTATATACAGATTGTGCAGAGACCCACAGTATCCATGATATAATGGGACAAGTGTTCTTTTCTCCAATGTGACAGTCTCAACATAGAAGGTCTGAGCTGCTGGGGTGGCTCTGGGTGCTGTGACTCAGGCTTTGTGACTCTGCTACCTAAGGAGCTTTGCCTGGTTCACCTGGATTAAAGGCTACAAGTTGCCTCCCCACTTAGGAAGGATAGAGAGGAGGGCTCGGGAACACAGCCTCCCTTTACCTTCACACTGGAGAGTGTACGAGAGCTCAGAACAAGACAGGAAGTTCATTTCAGTCTGGGCAGCTGTCTAATCAGCAAAAAATCAACATTTCTGCTATTGAAGGGCATGACACCCATGAGGGGACAAGCAGCAGTTTTTATCCTTTCAATGTACTCCTAAAAATTCCTTTCTTTCCTCCCAAGGGAACCTCCCTAGCCTCCTAGGCTTTGTGGAAGTCAGCCTATTGGGAAACTGTCCTTTCTGGCACTAATCTGGGAGGGGTGGAGTAGGAATGATCAGTTCTGTGACTCAGGGCTGTAATATCCCATTTATCATGAGATACAAGACTGTCTATAGCTTTCCTTCAACATGGGTGCAAACCTGTGTATCCATCCTGATACATTCACTGTGCATAGTTACCATATGTGTACATGGTTGCGTGTATATTATGTATACTATAGTTGTAATTTCTTTCTTACACTAATTTGGGGACATTTGACATTGAGATGAGGCTGCTGCCTAGAACCCCAGGTTATTCCACAATGAGATTCATACACACAGATTGACAGGTCATGTGATTTGGCCCACCCTGTTTCTGAGACATGTGAACTGGTTGTAAAAGCTGAGAAGGTCCTGTTCAAGGTACAAAGTTGTCACTGATGGAGCCAAGACCACCTCACCCCTAGGCTCTTTCCAGAAGACCCTACTAGGCCCTTCTCATCCAGAGTTTTTCTGTAGTTGATTTCCCTTTCTAAATTAAAGTGATACACTGATCATCAAATCAAATGCCTCTGAATTTGTTTCCTGCCCACCTCTTCCCAGAGACAGCCACAATTCATCCTTTAGTTGTTTTTGTAAGTTTCTTTGAAATCTTGAAAGAGAAAAAAAGTCAGAGTTTTTATCATAGGTTTTTATCTAATGTCTGTTAAGCTGGTGAGGGTTATGTTATGGTTTGTGTCTGGATGGCCTCCCAAAGCCTCATGCAGTCACAGGGGGCAGACTTTTCAGAGGTGCCTGAATCTGGAGTTTGTGATTGATTCGTGGTCCAATGCTGGCATTACAGGTGTGAGTGCTATCCCTGCCCAAGGGCAGGTAGCCTGCGTACAGTGTAAGAGAGGGAAAGAGGCTTGGTCTTCCCTCCTCTCTTGTTGCTTTTGGTATCTTCCACTGCCATGAACTGCTGCCCTCTGCCATTCGCCACCCTGCTGTGGAGTCAGCCAATTATGGACTATAAACTGTGTTCTAAATAAACCTTTCTTCCTTTAACCTTGGGTGTCCGGTATTTTGTCTCAGCAACAAGAGAGGTAACTAAGACAGGTTATTGTTCTTTTGCCTCCTACCTCCTTCCCTCCCATCACTTGCATGAGTAAAGCACCAATTTTAATTACATCATTAGCAGTGTTTATGTCATGCAAACAGGTAGGTGTTCTCCACAGAGCCAAGTATTGTGAGATGGTTGCATTTTCTTTCCTATACATCTGTGCATTTTCCCAGAGTTAGTAATTTCCTGGTTCTTTTTATTTGCAAAATTTACTGGCAGATACTTAGTTATTTCCACACCTTTCATCATTTAATCCACTCTACTGCTTTCCCAGTGGCTTCAGCCACAAGAAATATGTTTTACAGTGGAGCCCAGCCTACGCACACCCACCCACAGTAAATGTACATTAATCTAGAATTTCACAAAACAATATTCCTCTTCACTATGAGTGACGCTTTCTGATGTTTTCTACTCAGTGCTGTTATTTAGTGCTGTTAGATACTGGTTGCACGCAGTGAACTGGTGTAGTTTGAGAAGCTGGGCTCCTCCGGCAGAGCCCTGGCTCCCCGGGGCCCTGTGGCCTCCCTCCACAGCCCCCTCCGTCTCACTGCGCTCGCCTGTGACCCACCCGCTCGCAGCTCTTTGCTCCTCTTCTGGCTGATCAACTTCTTGATGGAGCTCATGTCTTCTCTCTTCATTAATTTTCTGCTTCACATGAGTCACTTTCCAACTGCTTCCTTTTTATTGAGGAAAACAAAATTTTTAGTGACTGCCTTATATTTTATTTTGTCATTATTTCTCTAGTAACAGAAAGATGAAGGTAGGAAGAGACG